>PVIC010011236.1:0-41786 GCA_004025085.1 Thryonomys swinderianus
CTCGCAAGCGCAAGGTCCTGAGTTTGATCCCCAGTAACCACATATAATGCTGGGCGTGGAGACACGCCCACCAACAATCAACACCGCATACTACAATGCCAGACGTGATGGCTCACGCCTGTAATCTCAGCACTCGGGAGGCAGGGACAGGAGGATTGCTGAGTTTGCGGTGGCTTTCCTGGGCACCATAGTGAGCTCAGGGCCAGCCTGAACTACAAAGCAAGACCCTGTCTCAATAAGCAAAAAAAAACTTGTGCTAAAAATGATTTTAGAATGAAACAGCTTGCCTGCCTATAATCCCAGCACTTGGGAGGCTGAGGCAGGAGGATGTCTGGGAGTTTGAGGTGAGCCTAGGCTACATAGTAAGTTCAAGGCTGGCCTGAATTGCACGGTGAGACCTTGTCTCAAAACAAAACAGAACAGAACAAACAAACGAACAAAAACCGCAAAGAATGAAAGCAACAAATCTGTTTTGAGTGACATTTGTATGAAGTGATTCTTTTGGATATTGTATTTTTGTGTTATGTGTGACATTTCTGATGTTGACTGTAGATCATATTTTAAAATTGCATATGCATAAATAATTTCTTTACTTTTTATGGACAGATTTGTGGGGAAAATTTATTTCCAGACATTTGCTTTGCTTTCTTCTTGGTATATACTCTTAATATAACAGTGTTGAAATATTTTAATTGATTAATTAGTTTTGTTTTGGCTTTTTTTTTTTTTGTAGTTTTTGTTTTGTTTTGTTTGTTCTTTTAGGTATTTTTTTTTTGAGACAGGGTATTGTTTTGTAGTTGAGGCTGGCCCTGAGCTCACTATGTAGCCCAGGCAAGCCTTGAACTCACAGCAATCTTCCTGTCTCTGCCTCCCAAGTGCTGGCATTATAGGTGTGAGCCACCACGCCTGTCTGTTTTAGTTTTTGAGCCAAGGCTGCTCTATGCAGTTCAGACTGGCCTGGAACTCAACAGTAATCCCACAGGCTGGGGATTACAGTCAGTGTGCTACCACGTGTGACTCCTGAAATATTTTATTATAAGATAGGAGCAATCAGCTGGGTTTAATGGATCATGCCAGTAGTCCCAGCAGGAGGATTGCAAATTTGAGTCCCGTGTTGGCAATTTAGTATGAACCTGTCTCAAAAATAAACAGAGGGATGAGGAAATAGCTGAGTGGTAAAGTGCACCTGGATTTGATTTCCAGTACTGAGAAAAAACAGGGGTAAGTAAAATTGTTATTTTTTAAATGTGAGAAGTGAACTGATTCTCATGCAGAATCCTCTCATAATTGTAAGTGTGTTCTTATTTTCTGTGCAGTTGAGAAAGATTGGGGGTGGGGGCTTTGGAGAAATTTACGATGCCTTGGACATGCTCACCAGGGAAAACGTCGCACTGAAGGTGGAGTCAGCTCAACAGCCAAAGCAAGTTCTGAAAATGGAGGTTGCTGTTTTGAAAAAATTACAAGGTAAGCTGCTCTGTGCAGTTTATAATTGGCATGCTAATTGATTATTGTCTTCTTAATCCTCAACCATACTGTCAGCTTATTGAATGCTCTGGTGTCAGATAGGTTATAAATGTGCCAAGTACTTCCTGCTTGAAACATTCATCTCTAACTAGTATGACTGCAGTGTGTGATGACTCAGATTCACTGGACTTTGAGAATTCCTTTCCATGGTCAGTAGAGTGGGGACCTCTGCTGATTTAGCGACTGTTGTCCTAATGAGCATCACTATTCTGTATTAGAAATATGAACTAAGGAAACAAATGCATTTTTTAAAAAGTCCTCTCAAATCTGCTATGGTAAAATTTGCCATTTGAAAGCATTAAACAAGTGTAATATACCTTTGAAATGTTTTCATTCATGTCTTTGGATGTTAAATATTCTTTTTTTTTTTTTTGAGACAGGGTCTCGCTTTGTAGTTCAGGCTGGCCCTCAGCTCCCTATGTAGCCCAGGCAAGCCTGGAACTCAGCAATCCTCCTGCCTCTGCCTCCTGAGTGCTGGGATTACAGGCATGAGCCACCACACCTGGCACTGTGGTATGTGGTGTTGATGGCTGGTGGGTGTGAGTCACCACGCCCAGCATTGTATGTGGTTACTGGGATTGAACTCAGGGCCTTGGGCTTGCAAGGCAGGTGCTGGAACCACTGAGCTAAATCTCCGGCCCCCAAGGATGTTAAATATTCTTGAATCACCTTAAAAAGCTGATTTTGAATTGTACAATAGGATGAGTTAAAAATAATAGGATCCAAATGCTGGGTGTGGTGGCTCACAACTGTAATCCCAACAGTCAGGAGGCAGAGACAGGAGGATTGCTGAGTTTGCAGCTTTCCTGGGCTACCTAGTGCACACAGGGCCAGCCTGAACTACAAAGTGAGACCCTGTCAGTTTCAGAGGATAATTCTTAACTGGTCCCATCATCATTTTTGAAGTTCTGAGTACTAACTCAGGTCCCTGTATTTTATAGTAAGGCCTGATTCACGAGCATTGCAGTTGCAAACTTTCACAGGAATGAACTTTGCCTTGTGAACACTCCTAGATGTGAGCCAGTCACAAAGTAGCTCTGTGTCTGCCGGACATGGGTCATGGCTCTGCTGTTGTGTGTCATGTGCAGCACACGTGCAGGCAGAGTTGGGTGCCAGAGGCCCGGGGAGGGCAGAGGAGATGTGGGGGAAGGGCTAGGTTGCACACAGCTGTGCACAGTGCAGATTTGTCTTCGTCTGTTGGACTTAGGTATGAATCTGACTTCCATTCTCCTGACATGGAAATTTTTCCTATGTTGGGGACTTGTACTACAGGGGCAAAAAAATTTTTTTTTCTCTGATGTCAATTCAGTCTTGTATAACCTGACCACACTGCTAACTTGTATTGGTCTCTGTAATCTCTTTAATGATACAATGTGATATTACTAAGATTAAAATGTTTGAGCTGTATCAAAACCAAATAAGGATGATTATCCTTTGCCCTAAACTTTTCAGTTATTCATGTTTGTATCATTTGGCTCACCCTGCTTACAGAATGATGCTAAAAAAATTGTAATAGTTTAATAGTGATTTTTAGTTAAAACTTAGCCTAACCACAGCATGGGAAATCAAGGAGGCATTGCCACTATTAGAAAAATAAAGAATTGGGGGGCCGGAGGGTTAGCTCAGTGGTTCCGGCGCCTGCCACTCAAGGTCCTGAGTTCGATCCCTGGTACCACATACAATGCTGGGCGTGGAGACTCACGCCCACCAGCAATCAACCAGCGATCAGCACCACATACCACAGTGCCGGGAATGGTGGCTCACGCCTGTAATCCCAGCACTCGGGAGGCAGAGACAGGAGGAGTTTGAGGCTTGCCTGGGTTACATAGTGAGCTCAAGGCCAGCCTGAACTACAAAGCGAGACCATGTCTCAAAAACAAACAAACAAACAAACAAACAAACAAACAAACAAACAAAATAAAGAATTGGGGAAAGAAGAAGAGAGAAAAAGCCTTACATAGCCATTTTAGTTCCTTCTCTGATTGCAGAGACAAAATACCTGACACCCAGAGTTAGAGCAGCAGAGGTTTATTTGGCTGACAGTGGGTAGAGGTATCATAGTAGGCTGGCTCAAAGGCAGGTGGGCATGGCAGCCAAGTCTGCCTTTATATTCCATCCAGCTACTCCCCTTGGGGCAATGCCACCCACACCCAGTGTCACACACTCCACATTCAACCATGTGTGAGGAAAAACCGTAGTGCCCATGACTGCCTGGGGCTCTGGGGGCGTAAGAGGGGTTCTCTGTTGATCTTACCTTTCTCCTTTGCCCTCTTTGTCTGGAGCTGCACTCAATTTAGTGGTGCACAGATGCTCCCAGCCAAGCCTGAGGAAGGTGTGCTGTGCCAGCCCCCAGTGTCAGAGAATCACAGGTTCTCTGATGAGTCAGGAGAACATTCTGCAGTCCTATCAGGAGGTCCTGCTGTTGTGACTAATTTATGCAGTATTCTTGTGATCAAGTTTGTGAAGGAATGGTGATAATGGAGATTAGTCTTCTTTCCTTTTATTCATATTATCACCTGAAATGCTTTTCATATTTGAGTAGGGTTGGCATCCTGATTCCTCAGAGTCTTTTACTTTCCTGAACTGAATGGGGTCTGTAATCTTCTGGTCCTTATTTCAGTGAGGTGATTCAACTCTGCCCTTGGCGTCCAGCTCAGGTCCTGTGCTCACACTGGTGCCTCATCACAACTTCAGCAGCAGCTCCCTTCCCACGGCCTCTCGCTCTCCCTCCTCCACTTCCCTCCTCCGCTTCAGGACACTGGAGTCAGGACTCTTGAGAATATCTTCTCAGAAGTGAGCTGTTCTTGCTTTCTGGGTGCGATAATGACTTCATACCAAGTGACCCTAAGGAAAAGTTGAGTGTGAGGCAGAGGTTGGTGTTGGAGGCCAGACCTATTACACCATCAGCTAGTTTTAAATGGGTGCTAAAGTTTTGCTAGCTGGTATAAGAATTTTTCTGTGAAATAAAAAGATATTCTATGGTGACATTAGCCTGAACCCTAAATTTTGCTCTTTTAATAAATCAATCCACCTTTAATTCACACAGTACCTGGTTTTAGATTCCCTAGTTCCTATCTACCTTTTTTGTAGTCTTTTCTGCTCTTAACAATCCTGGATTTCCTCAGGTCACGGAAAAATCTCACTACACTGTCTTCTTTGTCGTTGGCTCTGACATGTAAAACTTCAGCATTTGATTCCATGT
Organism: Thryonomys swinderianus; assembly: GCA_004025085.1. Taxonomy (NCBI): domain Eukaryota; kingdom Metazoa; phylum Chordata; class Mammalia; order Rodentia; family Thryonomyidae; genus Thryonomys; species Thryonomys swinderianus. The sequence goes on from PVIC010011236.1 coordinate 4,727, forward strand.
TGTCTTCTCCACAGCACATCACATTACTCTGAAATACATAGGTTGAGGACTGCACTTTGTTATTGAATCAAGCTAGACTCTTCAACTTTACTTGGTTTTTATGTGGTTACCGGGGATCAAACTCAGGTCCTTGTGCTTGCGAGGCAGGCGCCGGAACAACTGAGCTAACCCACATACAATGCTTACTTGGTTTTTTACAAATGTATTTGAAAATTTTAGTCACTTGTAAACAAATTCTTATATTATTTATAGGCCTAGTAGATATTATTTCTTCCCTGAATTCTTATTCTCTAAAGTGTCCTAATAAGTAAAGCCATAATTTAACGTACTATACTTTTGTTTCATAACATCATTCAAAAATACATCTCTCTATAATCATTTGTTTTATTTACTTCTTTGTTTGTTTGTTTATTTCTGGCCCTGAACTCACTTTGTATCCCAGGTTAGCCTCAAACTCAAAGCAGTCCTCCTGCCTCAGCCTCCTGAGTGCTGGGATTATAGGCATGAGCCATCTTGCCTGGGCTTTATAATCATTTATTTGTCTCTTCCTTTTGTGATAGACTCATTTTTTTTTTTTTTTTTTCCTTTTGAGACAGGGTCTCGCTTTGTAGTTCAGGCTGGTCCTGAGCTCACTATGTAGTCCAGGCAAGCCTCGAACTCAGCAATCCTCCTGTCTCTGCCTCCCAAGTGCTGGGATTACAAGCGTGAACCACCACGCCTGGCTGTGATAGACTCATTTTTAAAACTTTATTTCTATTGAAACTATGTGTAAAGAGGTTAAATGATTCCCTAGACTGTGGAGTTCCTTTTATTTTGGAGACAACATGAAGCTATTTAGTCCAGGCTGGCCTTACACACATCTTTTTTTTGTTTTTGTTTTTTTTTTGAGACAGGGTCTCGCTTTGTAGTTCAGGCTGGCTCTGAGCTCACTATGTAACCTAGGCAAGCCTCAAATTTAGCAATCCTCCTGTCTCTGCCTCCCGAGTGCTGGGATTACAGGCGTGAGCCACCACGCCCGGCACTGTGGTATGTGGTGCTGATCGCTGGTTGATTGCTGGTTGGCGTGAGTCTCCATGCCCAGCATTGTATGTGGTACCAGGGATTGAACTCAGGACCTTGCGCTTGTGAGGCAGACGCCGGAACCACTGAGCTAACCCTCCGGCCCATGCCTTACACATCTTAAGTAAATGTTTTACAGTGACTCCCTATCTATGTGATGTGATTGAAAAAAACATGTTTACATTTTAAAACAAACCTTATTATAGTAAAAGACACAGTGACTAACTTGTTCAGAATATTCCCTCACTTTGAACACACTTATCCCATCATTCTTAGTGCTTTCTAAAGCATTACTCAAAGTTCTTTTTGTGTCTTTAGTTAGGTTCTTGTGCCTGCCTCCCTGTCCTGAATCAGTTTGAAATGTTTACCTTTCATGCTCATTTTGACTTTGGAGGAGAGCCAGAATTTGCACAGTGAAGATACACTGTCAGTTGGTCTTGTTTTGTTTTCTTGAGACAGGGTCCCACTGTGCAACAGGCTGATCTCAAATGCCTGGTGTCCCTCCTGCCTGGCTCTCCAGGGTGCTGGATTACAGTGTGTGACACCATGTCCAGCTGTAACTTCTTTCCCTGATTTCCTGTAGTAGAAGTGATGTGTGGTGGAGAATGAACTGCCCTTTCTTGGGTCATTTTCTATGTACATGATTTGTTAAATAGTAAGTTTAGTGTTCAGAGTTTATCATAGTTTTCAACTCATTCCATCAAAGTAAGAAACGCAATCAGCATCACCTTGATGTTGGGCCTTAATTTGGGTACTTTATTCACACACTGAGAACTGAGTGACTTATGCTGAGGACTCTGAACCTTCCTCTCCAGTGGTCGATCCCTCATGCTGGGGTCTGAAGCAGCCGTTAATGAGCCGTGATTTATGGCACACTTCAAAACACAGCTACTGTCAACTGTAACTCACCACTATATCCCACCGAACAGAGCAAACAACTTCATTGTATTTTTTGTTATTACTCTCATATCTGTTACTTCTCCATCTTAATGGCCTCTTTTGCTATTACTTTTTTTTTTGGACAGGGTCTCACTTTATAGTTCAGGCTGGCCCTGAGCTCACTATGTAGCCCAGGCAAGCCTTGAACTCAACAATCCTCCTGCCTCTGCCTCCCAAGTGCTGGGATGACAGGTGTGAGCCACCACGCCTGACATTGTGGTATGTAGTACCGGGGATCCAACTCCAGGATTGAATTTGGGACTCTGTAACCTGCAAGGCAGACACTGGAACTACTGAGCTAAATCTCTATCTCTGCATATGTTTTTTTTTTTTTTTGAGACAGGGTCTCCCTTTGTAGTTCAGGCTGGTCCTGAGCTCACTATGTAGCCAAGGCAAGTCTTGAACTCAGCAATCCTCCTGTCTCTGTCTCCCAAGTGCTGGGATTACAGATTTGAGCCACCACTCCCAGCACTGTGGTATGTAGTATTGATTGCTAGTGGGTGTGAGTCACCACGCCCAGCATTGTATGTGGTTACCTGGGATGGAACTCAGGACCTTCCGCTTGCGAGGCAGGCGCCAGAACCACTGAGCTAAATCTCTGGCCCCCATTTTTTTTATTAAGTTTATTGGTACATTTTGGGTATACATTATGACCACATTCATCATTGGGAATTTGTACCTGTACATGATACATTGTAGTTCTTGGTTTTTTTCCTTTCCCTGTCTTTCCCTTCTACCCCTTTATCCTTCCCTATTCACAGAAGTTTTGTTTCCACTTTTTCCTTTTCTCCTATTTTTTCTTTGCTTTTCCCCTATTTTTTTCTTTCCTTTTCCTTTCCCCTACCCCTTTGTTCTCATTCGCCTTTGAACCTTTCTTCCTGTTTCACACTATCTATTCTACATTTTGGTCCTTATTTATACTTTCAGTTTCACAAAGCAGAGAAACTGTTTGGTATTTACACATCTGTCCTGTTTATTTCACTTAAGAGTATGGCCTCAATGTACATCCATTTTAGCTATAAATGTCTCTAGTTTATCATTCTCTACTGCTGAGTGGTGCTCCATTTATTGAAAACAAAACAAAACAAAACAAAAACAAAACACATCTTCTTGATCCAGTTGATGGGCATTTGGGCTGTTTCCAAGATTTAGCGTTATCAACTGTGCTGCTATAAACATGTGTGTGCATGTATTTCAGTTTGGTGTGATGCTTCCAATACTTTCGGGGAGTTAGCAAAAAAAGGGGAAGACCTGGGTCAAATGGCATCTCCAGTCCTAGTTTTTGAGGAATCTCTCCTCTTATCTCCACAATGGTGGCACCAGTCTGTGTTCCCAGCAGCAGTGAAGAAGGTTCTTTCTTCCCATATCCTCGCCAGCATTTGTTGTTGGTTGATTTCTTGACAGCAGCTATTATTTCTTGTGTGAGGTGGAACTTCATCATTGTTTGCATTTGCATCTCTTGAATGACTGGTAACAGTGAACATTTTTTCATATGTTTATTTGATGCTTCCATTTCTTTATCAGAGAAAGATTTATTTTTGGGTTTGGTCTTTAAATTTGAGGGGGTTTGATTTTTCTTTTTAAGTTATTTATATATTCTAGATAGTAGACCTTTGTCTGGGGAGCAGTTGGTAAAAATTTTTTCTAATATGGTGGGTTGTTTCTTCATTCTGTTGGTGGTTTCTCTTGCTGTGCAGAAGCTTTTTAATATGGATCTAGTATTAATCTTTGGCAAGCTGAAACCCAGTTCTTCAATCTCTGTTTATTAAATCTGCTGTTTATTTATTTATTTATTTTTTGCTTTTGAGACAGGGTCTCACTTTTGTAGTTAAGGCTAGCCCTGAGCTCACTATGGTGCCCAGGCAAGCCGCCGCGAACTCAGCAATCCTCCTGTCTCTGCCTCCCGAGTGCTGGGATGACAGGCGTGAGCCACTACGTCCGGCATTGTGGTATGTGGTATTGATTGTTGGTGGGCGTGTCTCCACGCCCAGCATTATATGTGGTTACCGGGGATTGGGGATCGAACTCAGGACCTTGCGCTTGTGAGGCAGGCGCCGGAACCACTGAGTTAACCCTCCGGCCCAAATCTGCTGTTTATTAAAGAGGGTGTTTTTTCTGCAGTATGGGTGTTTGTCTTCTTTGTCAAAGATGAGGTAGCTGAGTATGTCTGGAGTTGTTTTTGCATTTTCTGATCTGTTCCATTGAGCTGCAAGTCTCTTTCATTGCTTTGGCCCATTTTTATTCAGGTTGTTTTCTTACTCAATTTTTTATTCTTTAATTGGTAGATATTGATACTACATGATGATGGGCTTTACTTTGGTAGGTTAATATATCATTTGAGTATATCTTAATCAGATTCAATCCTGCTATTGTTTTCTCCCACTAATTTCCTTCTTCATTTGCAGAAATTAACTCCTAGTTTCCTTTATTAACTTATTTATTTTCGTAATTTTTAGATTTCTCATATAAGCAAACATAGTTTAGCTATTGTGAGTTATGCTGCTGTAAATATGGGTATATATGTATCATTTTCAGAGGGAGGCCTTCTTTGGGGAATATACTCAAGAGTGGTGTAACTGGCTCACATGTAGTTTTTTCTTTTTGCTTTTGTTTTAGGGACGGGATGTTTCTCTGTAATTTAGGCTGGTCTTGATCTCACTATATCAAGGCTGGCCTTAAATTCATAGCAATTCTCCCAACTCAGACTCCCTCCTGAGTGCTGGGATTACAGGAGTGCATTCAAATGGTGTTTCTGTGTTTACTCTTTTGCAGAGACTCCAGATAGATTCCCGTAATGTTTTGTTAGTTTATATTTTCTTTTTTTTAATTGAATTCTTTATTGGTACATTTTATATACAGCTCACAATCATGTACAACATTGGGGAATTTGTACCAGTATATCACACAAATTAATTCTCATTTTTACCCACATCCCTACCCACCCACCCCTATATACATACTCTTATTTTTTTCCAAATCATATGATTTATTCCTTCCCCTCATTACGTTCCCACACCAAATTCCCTTTGGACATTGCCTATTTTTGTTAGTTTATATTTTCACCAAGAGTGAACATGCCCCCCATTCTCGCTAGGGTTCATGGTTTTTGTTCCTTATTTTATTTTATTTTTTTTGAGACAGCGTCTCACTTTGTAGTTCAGGCTGGCCCTGAGCTCACTACACAGCCCAGACAAGCCTCAAACTCAGAGTAATCCTCCTGCCTCTGCCTCCCCAGTGCTAGAATTACAGGTGTGAGCCACCATACCTGGCCTTGTGGTACTAGTACTGATTGCTGGTGGGTGTGAGTCACCACACCCAGTATTTTGTATGTGGTTACTGGGATTGAACTCGGGACCTTGCTCTTGCAAGCCAGAGGCCAGAACCACTGAGCTAAATCCCCCAAATTTCTTTTTTTTTTTTTGCTTTTGAGCCAGGGTCTCGCTTTGTAGTTCAGGCTAGCCCTGAGCTCACTATGGTGCCCAGGCAAGCCGCCACAAACTCAGCAGTCCTCCTGTCTCTGCCTCCCGAGTGCTGGGATTACAGGCGTGATCCACCATGTCTGGCATTGTGGTATGCGGTGTTGATTGTTGGTGGGCGTGTCTCCATGCCCAGCATTCTGTGTGGTTACTGGGGATCAAACTCAGGACCTTGTGCTTGCGAGGCAGGCGCGGGAACCACTGAGCTAATCCTCCGGCCCTCCCCCAAATTTCTTAACTGGAATTGTTCTACTTAGAGCTTTCTGGGCTGGGTATTTAGCCCAGTGGTTCCAGCACCTGTCTTGAAAGCGCAAAGTCTGGAATTCTGTACCTGATAAATACAAACAAACAAACAAGAAATGCAGCTTTCTTCCTGTTTGTTTTTCCTGAAATGTACAGTAGTATAAGAAGGTTGAGATCAAGTTTAGGGTTTTTTTTTTTTTTTTTTGAGACAAGGTCTCTATGTAGCCCAGGGTAACCATGAACTCATCTTCCTATGTGATGAGGTTAAAAGCATGTGCCTCCACCCTCAGTTTAAAACAGATTTTAGGTCAGGTAGTGTCACATGTGTAATTTTTGCTGAGAGGCTGAGACAAAAGGATCACAAATTTGAAGTCAGTTTGAGCTATGTAATGAGATCCTCTCAAAAAAGAAAAAACAAACAATTGAGTAATATCATTGTTTGATAACTAAATTATTCTTTTAAGTAACATAGTGAGAATTAAGTTATTTTGCTCCAGGTAAATGTAAAGGAAGACTAAATTTTCCCTTGTACCTCATAAAGAGAAAAGTGTCTGGGTTTTTATTTTAAGGGAGTCTTTCTTTGCCCTGCAGTATTGTTCCTGGACACTCCCCACCACCACCATGTAGGCTGTAGAGCACCTGCTGAGATAGGGAAGAAGTTAACTGTTATACGAAAGCAGCTGTAGTCCTTTGACCTTATTCATAGTCTCTTAAGCACTGTTGCAAAGTGTAACTTTTCCCTAGTCATATGACTATAAAAAACTTGCATTTTCTGGATTAGACCATTAGTTTACCCAATATAGGAGGGTGCCTTAGAAAATTACTCCAGGGGCTAGAGGATTAGCTCATTAGTTTCAGCGCCTGCCTAGCAAGCGCAAGGTCCTGAGTTTGAGCCCGGTAACCACATACAATGCTGGGCGTGGTGACTCACGCCCACCAGCAATCAATACCACATACCACAGTGCCAGGCCTGGTGGCTCACGCCTGTAATCCCAGCACTGGGAGGCAGAGACAGGAGGATTGCTTAGTTCGAGGCTTGCCTGGGCTACATAGTGAGCTCAGAGCGAGCCTGAACTACAAAGTGAGACCGTCTCAAAAAAAAAAAAAAAAGAAAGAAAATTACTCCAAAGAAACCTTTAGGTGGATAGTATAGGAATCGTACTCCAAGAACTGAAAATTTTTATTTTTATTTTTATTTTTATGAGACTGGGTCTCGCTTTGTAGTTCAGGCTGGCCCAGAGCTCACTATATAGCCCAGGCAAGCCTCAAACTCGGCAGTCCTCCTGTCTCTGCCTCCCAAGTGCTGGGATTACAGGCATGAGCCACCATGCCCAGCACTGTGGGGTGTGGTACTGATTGTTGGTGGGCGTGAGTCACCATGCCCAATATCAGATCATTGTATGTGGTTACTGGGATTGAACCAGGGACCTTGTGCTTGCTAGGCAGGTGGCGGAACCACTGAGCTAAATCTCCGGCCCCAAATTATTATTTTTTGTTGTTTTTTGAGCCAGATTTGCTATGTAATTCAGCATGGCCTTGAATTTACTGTGTAACTGAGGCTGGGCTGGAACTCACCACAATCCTCCTGCCTCAGCTTCCTGAGTGCTGGGATTATAGGTGTGTGCCTGTCTGCCATAAATTGAAATTTTATAGCTACATTTTTACTCCTCATTACATTTCATTCTTTGTTTTTGTTTTGAGATAGGGTCTTACTATGTGGTTTAGGATGGCCTTGAGTTCTGTGTTGCCCAGGCTGGCCTCAAACTCAAAGTGATCCTCCTGCCTCAGCTTCCTGAGTGCTGGGATTATAACTGTGCATCATCATGCCTGCCTACTCTGGGTTTAGAAAGGTAATACATAGGAAAATGGATTAACCTAAATTCCTTTAAATGGCAGAGATCTATGTTCTTAACATGGTATAAAGTATGTGTAACTGTATTTCTCTGAAATTATATATACATGTGCTGTATATGAGCACAGAAGTGTGGTATCACATATGTCATAAGGTATGAGGGTTAGGGAAGTAGATGATCCAAGATTCTTCTTTTATATCCTTTGATCCTGAAGACATTTAAAAGAATACATATTCTTTCATTAAAAATGGACTATAGTGGTAATTAGGAATATGTTAAATATCCATTCTTAACTCTTTTCATTAGTCTTGAAAGTAATATAGTATGTTATAATGTAATTAAAGATTGTTTTGGGATGTGGATTTACAAATAGTTGGGAATACCTTCTTCTGAGGAGATCTCTAGTCGTGTGAATTGCTACCTGATATATGACCATTGCTCTCGAGTGTTAACCTCCTTCATTTCCTTTTTTATTATCTGTGGCTAATATACAGTTTATGTATAAGGTCTCCATTTTTTAACAAGTCTTTTTAAAGTTGTAAGTATTCAAAGTAAAAAATTTTTAAATCAAACTAAAAAAAGTCTTCTGTCTCAGCCTCTTTTCTTCTCCAAAGTTTACTAATATTGTTCATCTTGTTTTTCCTCTCAGAAATGTTCTGTGGATATTATAATCATATACATGCATACATAAAATACATGAAATAATATATAATTCTGTATTATTATGTATATATTAATCTCCTCCCCCACATATGGAGTCGTGCTCTCTGTACTGTTCAACAATTTACACTCCCTTAGGTTGAACTAGTCAGACCTATTCCATCCCCCTTGAAGCTCTGTGACAGTTATCCTGTAAACCTGCTGTCAGATATGTCACTCCCCAACCCTTGAAGGCTTTCCTTCTCCCACATCATAATGGGATACAAGACCAGGCACCAACCCTGTCTACCTCTTTTGCATCTTCAAACTTGTGGACTTAGATTATCCTAAACTTTATGGTTTCTTTTTTGTTTCCTTCCCTCTCCCCTTCTCTTTTCTTTTCTTTCTTTGTGGTACTGGGAATTGAACTTAGGATCTTGTACTTCCAAGGCAGGCAGTAGTGTCATAGATCTAAATACCCGGCCCAACTTTTTAATTTAAATTTTTTTTTTTTCGGTATTGGTGATTGAACTCCAGGATCTTGTGCTTACCAGGGAGGTGCACAGCGCCAGTGAACTACATCCTTGGACCAGCTTTTTGGTGTCTTAAACTTTATACCCTCTCACTTGCAAATTGCTTCCTGTGTCTCACTTTTTGCATAACTCCTAGTATTTTTTTCATCCTTTAAAAATGTATAATACATAAACTGAATGTGGTGCACTTGTATAATCCCAAGGCTGAGACAGGAGGATTGCTGAGAGATTAAGGCCAGCCTCAAGTACATGGTGAGTTCAAGACCAGCCTGCACTATAGAGCAGAGACACTGTCTTAAAAGCCAAACTTAAAACAAAACAAAACAGAGTATAATGTGATAGTCTTAGTATTTATAAAAATCCACTGAAAATGATTCAAAGAGATAAGCCAAAGTATAATTAAGAGCTTCTGTCTTTCATAAATATGTAATATGCAAAAGATAAGATAAATGCTTAAAATTATAAGCCTACTACTTTCTTTTCCCCTTTTCCTCAATCACTTTTAGAATTACTTACTTGTAAAATGTTATTTATGGCCAGGGATGGTGTTGCATGCTTAATCTCAGCACTAGGTTGGCTGAGGCAGGAGGATCCCTGTGAGACCAGCCTTGACTACATAGTGAAGCCAGGGCCAGCTTGAAACATGTAATGAGACCCTGTCTCAGGAAATAGCAGCAAAAAATAAAGGTATTCATTTACTTATTTTGCCATACTAGGGTCTTTGTACTGAGCTGTGTGCCCAGCTATTTGTATTGTTTTTATTGTATTGAGGCAGAGTCTCTAAATCACTAAATTGCCCACAGTGGGTTTGAACTCACAGCCCTCCTGCTTCAGCTTCCAGGATAGAATTATAGGTGTGTACCACCATTCCCAGCCTAAAATTTTCAGTTTCTTAAAAGCAAAGTTAAACAAGTAGTTTAATCAGTTCTACAAAGCTTTTTATGAACAACAGTAGTCCAGGTGCTGGTTCCAGATGAGATGTAGTAAGCACACTTCACCCTGTCTTTCCCACTGAATGCAGCTGTAATACGTGGACAGAATGCTTGGAGTGGCTATTTGAGGACTCTGAAAAGTAAATGGTAGGAGGCAGATTTGGGGAAGAAGACCAGAATTCAGAGTACCACTGAACCCACGGTGAGTTTACCATTTTTTTTTTTCCTACCAGTTTGCCCCAGCCTGAACATAGTGTACTCTGAAGCGTGGATGTGAACGTTCACGTGGACATAAAGAGCCTGGAAGAAGTCCTCTAGGGTGGACGTCTCACCCCTTTCTGCACTTTTTTCTTCCTTCATTCTCTTGTAACCAGCCCCCTCCCCACGCTGGCCGTCCTCACGGTTGACCTCAGTGGACTCTGGTGCAGGCAGGAGCCTAAGTGCAGCAGGAGGGATGCTCCCGGGATCGGAGGGCTGTGGCTGAGCCAATCTGGAGAGTCCCTGTTGCTTTTCTTCTCCCCCTGCCTTTCCCTGCACTTGATTGCGTGGCCCGATGTAAGCACAGTCATGGGAATTACTCTGCTGAGTGCAGTGAATAAAGCTCCTGCTTCCTACTGGCAGGTTGGAAAGGGAGATTCTGAAGAACTGAAAGATTATAGAAGAGGGAAGACTTGGTCTCCCAATCATTGAATTGCTTATGTCCTCCTGAGCTGAATTCCGAACTGCATGCATAAATCAAACCTAAACGGAACACACAGACATCGGGAAGTGAGGCACGGGATGGGATCCTGCCCACACCCACAGGCTCTTACAGAGCTCCTCCTGTGTGGCCAGGAAAATCAAACTGACATTAGCAGTACAGTCTATAGCTCAATGTGATGCACATGCCTGTAATCCCAGCACTGAGAGGCTGAGACAGGACTATCACCACGAGCTGAAGGCTGGCCTGAGCTATACAGTGAGACCCTGTCTAAAAAAAAGGAAGGAAGGAAGAAAAATACATATAGCCTATAGAAAGCTGCTTGTTTTTTTTTTTTCTTCCTGCAATACTATGGATTGCTTTGTGCATGCTAGGCAAGTGCTCTAGCACTGAGCTCCAGCTCTGTCCTCTGATAATTTTTAGCCTATTACTGGAAATTAAACCCAGGTCTCACTCTACTAAGAAAGTCTACCATTAAGCCTATACTTCTAGCCCTTGTTTTTTTCTTTACTTGATTTTTTTGGTTTGTGTGTTTTAATTTTTATTACTAGAGTGTAAACCTAGACCTTCACACTGAGTTGTATCCCTAGCCTTTTCATCATTTTTACTCTTTTTTTTTTTTTGAGACAGGGGTCTCGCTTTGTAGTTCCAGCTAGCCCTGAGCTCACTATGTAGCCCAGGGAACCCCCAAACTCAGCGATCTTCCTGCCTCTGCCTCCCAAATGCTGGGATGACAGGCATGAGCCACCATGCCCAGCATTGTGGTTTGTGGTACTGATTGCTGGTGGGTGTGATTCACCACTCCTGGTATTGTTTTATGTGGTTACTGGGGATTGAACCAGGGACCTTGCACTTGGTAGGCAGGTGCTGGAACCACTGAGCTAAATATCTAGCCCCCTCCCCCTTTTTAAGAGTGATAAAAATTTATTGAAAGATAGCTTCTGACTAAGAGAGAAGAAGGACTAGAAAATGGGTTATCACCTATGATCAGTTCTTGAAACATGAAATTGACTGAGTCATTTACTGGTGGCAACAAAAAAATACCCATATACTTGGTGGGACTTAAGTAAGAGGTAGAATCTCATAACATAATATTCAAAATGTCCAAAATATAATCTAGGATCAACCAATTTTAAAAGAATGAGAAAAAGCTAAACTCATGTAAAAAAAAAAAAGTAGAGGGCCAGGGATTTAGCTCAAGTGGTACTGCACCTACCTTGGAAGCACAAGGGCCTGAGTTCAATCGCTGGTACCAAAAAAAAAAAAAAAAGTCTGTAATAATTCTAGGATCACACAAACGTTCAGTTTATCTCAAAAACACTAAATTACCTATTATTACTGTATTGCAAGAGTGAGTGGGAAAATACAAAGTCTTAGTAAAGAAGCAAGATATGGGGCCAGAGGGTTAGCTCAGTGGTTCCGGCGTCTGCCTCGCAAGCGCAAGGTCCTGAGTTTGATCCCCAGTAACCACATACAATGCTGGGCATGGAGACACAGTCCACCAGCCATCAATACCACATATCACAGTGCCAGGTGTGGTGGCTCACGCCTGTAATCCCAGCACTCGGGAGGCAGAGACAGGAGGATTACTGAGTTCCAGGCTTGCCTGGGCTACATAGTGAGCTCAGAGCCAGCCTGAACTACAAAGCGAGACCCTGTCTCAAAACAAACAAAAAAAGAAGCAAGATATGAAGAACAACTAAATGAAAATTTTAAAAGTGAGAAGTGATGGAAATAAAAATCTCAGTAGGTAGGCTGAATGACAGAATGGAAACGACAGATGAGTCAGTAACCTTGAAAGTATGTTATTAGAAATTACCTAATATCAACCACAGTTGGGCTCAGTAGTACTTACCTATGTAGTAATTCCAGCTTCTCAAGAGGCTGAGATGGAAGGATCACAAGTTCATGTCCAGCCTGGGCAATGTGGTGAGATCCTGTCTCAAAATTAAAAAAAAAAAAAAGCTTGTTTAAGTAGTAGCTTGTACACTGAACTTGATAAACCAAAAACAAGGGCCAGGTGTTGGTGGCACACATGTGTAATCCCAAACTGGTATGTACATACCGTATACCACAGTGCCAATGATTGAGGCTGGAGGATCACTTTGAGTTGGAGACCACCCTTGGCAACATAGTGAGTACAAGGCCAGCCTGAACTACATGGTGAGAAGAACTAGGGCCAGGGATTTAGCTCAGTCAAGCACAAGATGCCAAGTTAGATCCTGGTACCACCTACCGCAAGGCCGGGTGTAGTGGCCCATGCTTGTAATTCCAGCACTCGGGAGGCAGAGGCAGGAGGAATGCTGAATTTGAGGCTTGCCTGGGCTACATAGTGAGCTCATGGCCAGCCTGAACTACAAAACGAGACCTTGTCTCAAAATAAAAACAAAACCAAAATCAAAACAGAAGAACTAGAAGATAATATAAAAAGGTTTTGTGGGAAATGGGAAGGGAACGTAACTAGAACCTTTGGATTAGGTTCTAGTCTCTTGTGAGTCCAAGGCACACGAGGAAATAACAACTAGGTAGAAATGAGGCTTAGAGAAGCTGAACTTGGGCCTGATCCATGCTACTCTGGGGAGCAAAAGACCATAGGGCCCAGCCTGCCCACAACTTTTATCCAGCACCTCTGAGTAACAAAATATAACAAAGACTCAGAGGCAGAGCAGACACCAGGCAATGTTCTGCCTTGAAGCATCACAGCATATGGGGCCACTGGGTCCTACCAGAGGTGAAGGTGAGTTAAGTCCAAAGTCCATAGACAGGCAGGAAGGCCTGGTCAGTTTGAACCTTCCAATTATTTCTCACAAACAGGATTGTTCCCAACAGGGTTCAACATTTGTATTATCAGAGACCAAAATAATATTAGAGTGAGTTTTATGCAGCAAAAATACGTGAATAATGGCCAATGTAATAAAAAACAGGAAATAAAGTCTGTTCTGTTTGCCAATGTCCTGATTGCCCATAAAGAAAACCTCAGGCGCCCACAGAGAATTACTGTGATTCAGCAGGTGACAATTTTAAACCACAAAAACCAGTCATATTTGTTCATATCAGCTGTGAGCAATTGAAAACTAAATTTAAAACAAAATAACTCCAGAAAATGAACAACCTAGGTATAAATATAAAAAAAATACTACATAGGAGCGGAGATTTAGCTCAGTGGTTCCAGCGCCTGCCTAGCAAGTGCAAGGTCCCCAGTTAGATCCCCGGTAACCACACACAATAATACCAGGCGTGATGAGTCACGCCCACCAGCAGTCAGTACCACATAACACAGTGCTGGCTGTGGTGGCTCATGCCTGTCATTCCAGCACTCAGGAGGTAGAGGCAGGAGGATTGCTGAGTTTGAGGGTTCCCTGGGCTACATAGTAAGCTCAGGGCCAGCCTGAACTAAGAAGCAAGACCCTGTTTGAAACAAACAAATAAAAAAACTATATAGAGGATCTCTCTATATAGAGATCTATAAAACTATATAGAGGACCATAAAGGCTGAATTATAGAAATCAAATGTGGGTATGGTGGCACATGCCTGTAATCCTAGTATTTGGGAGGCTGAGGCAAGAAGATTGGCACAAGTTCAAAGACATCCTGGACTATATAGTGAGACCCTGTCTCCAAAAACCAAAAAAATAAAATAGTGGGCTGGAGATTTAGCTCACTGGTTCCGGTGCTTGCCTCGCAAGTGCAAGGTCCTGAGTTCAATCCTGGTAACCACATACAATGCTGGGTGTGGTGACTCACACCCACCAGCCATCAATACCACATACCATAGTGCTGGGGCGTGGTGACTCATGCCTGTCATCCCAGCACTCGGGAGGCAGAGGCAGGAGGCTTGCTGAGTTCCAGCTTGCCTGGGCTACATAGTGAGCTCAGGGCCAGCCTGAACTGCAAAGTGAGAGACCCTGTCTCAATCAATCAATCAATCAATCAATCAATAAAATAGTACTAGCTATTATAATCAAGATTAGTATTGGCAAAGGGATAGACATTTAGATGAATGGAATACACTAGAGATTTCATAAATTGTATTTACACAAATATAGCCAGTATTTATATAAAGTAGCAATGGCAGTTCAACAGAAAAAATAATTTTTTTAACAACAAATAATTTTTCAGTAAATGCTCTTGGATAGTTGAACATCCATATAAAAAATAAAGAATGTTCAGGGCTGGGGATTTTGCTTAATGGCACCATGCCTACCTTACAAACACAAGGGCCCAAGTTTGATTCCCACTACCACAAAAGAGAAAGAAAAAAAGAAAAAGAACCTTTATTTAATTCACAGCCAGTTGTGGTGGTACATGCTTGTAATCCTAGCACTTGAGACGCTAAGGCAGGAGGATCACCATGAGTATGTCACCCTATGTCACTATGTCACATAGCAAGTTCAAGTCCCACTTGAACTATGTAGCTGCATGGCTACATGGTGAGACCTTGTCTTAAAAACCTCAGGAGGAAAAAAGCAGAAATCTAAATGTGATACACACACATACACGTATGCTTCTAACTGTTAGAAGAAAGTATAGGAAAATGTTTTACGGCCTGCTTTTGAAAAGTAAAATCATTAGATGACACTGAAAACATGATTCATAAAAGAAAAAATATTCAGTTTGGCTTCATTTAATTAAAAGGTTGCTTTCAAAAAACACTATTAAAAATAAATAAAAACCAAAAAACAAAACAAAAGATACCATTCAGGGAATGAAAAGACGAGGAGAAAATATTTGCATATCCTTGAAGAACACAAGAGTTTTCATTCTGAAACTTACAGATACAGAATGGCTTTGGCAGGTGCTTCCAGTGCTTGCCAGAGAATGTACTTCATGGATTGAATGGTAAACAAAGCAGAGAAGCTTATAGAGTGCTGTGTGATGTAACTGACTTTTAGGGGAATGCAAAGTGAGATGTCATTGTATGCAGTTAGAGCAGCTTAAAGTGAAACTGGAGAGTATTTGTGTGGATCTAGACAGTTGGAACCTTCACACCACCCTTTAGGGTGCAGAAAATCACAGCGCTTCTAGAAAATGGCTAACATAGACTTAGGACATGGTAAACTTGGCCCTGTCCCACACCTAGGTAATACCCTAAGGAAATGCCTTGGAAAACTAGGATTTACATATAAAAACATGGTACATGAATATTTGTATCAGCTTTAGTCTTACTTGCCAGAGAACGTCCTTCATGGATTGAATGGTAAACAAACTGCAGTATCCCCGTCCCTCCCCTGGAGTAGGGTCAGTAACATGACAGCATGAGCCACTGGACAAGGCAACAGCTTTATCTTGAGTAAGAGAAACCAGTCTCAAAAGGTTTTACAAAACATGATTGCATTTATATTTATTACTTTTATATTTGTTTTCAAAAATAAATTAAAATTATGAGGAATAGATCAGTGGTTATCAAAAGTTGGGGTCTGTGAGGGTTACCACAAAAGACTGGCACGGGGAGCTTGGGAGTGGTGGAACTGTTTTGACTCCTGCCAAGTGGTTCTTGGAGCTTGTGTATGTGTCAAAGGCGTCCAACTGTCCTCTGAAAGGAGCTGTTTACTGTGTGTACTCCAACATTCCTCCCACTCTTTTTTTTACTTTTTCTTAATGCTGGGACTGGGGATTGAACTTGGGGCCTTGCCCTTATGAAGCAGGCCCTGGAACCACTGAGCTAAGCCCATGGCTTCCTCCTCTGATCCCCTTGTGGGTGCCCTGCACCGGGAGCCTTTCACAGCATGGCCTCTGCTGTTTTGTTCATTAGGTGTTTTGGTTTCACCTCTGTATTTTTGAACGTGTTGTACTGCTACCTCTTGGAGTAAAAATAAAAAGTCTCTGCACACAAGAGGATGGTTCTTCCTGCTGCTCCACTCCTGATAATCTTCCCATCTTCCTCTCTTCACAGTGCAGTTTATATTATTTTAGCTGTGTAATAGTGTCCACTGCTGAGCCATGTAGTAAACTGATTGCTTTTCTCTTGCTCTTTTGGCTTCTTCACAGGTAAAAAAATGTCTTAAAGGGTCTTAGGTTTTCTATATCATTACCTTACTCCGTTGTGTTCCCTACCTGTTATGAAAACTTTTCTCTTACCCACCTTCCTGTATACCTTTTTTGTTGAGACAGGGTCTCACTTTGTAGTTACGTAGAACTTTTAATATCAAAGAAACTTCCAGTGGGTGTGGTGCCACATACCTGTGCCATATTTCACTATGGAGCCCAGGAAAGCCTCGAACTCAGCAATCCTCCTGCTTCTGCCTCCCGAGTGCTGGAATGACAGGTGTGAGCCATCATACCTGGCACTGTGGCATGTAGTACTGATTGCTGATGAACATGAATCACCATGCCTGGCATTGTGGAATGTGGTTACCAAGAATCGGGACCTTGCACTTGCAAGACAGATGCCAGAACCACTGGGCTAAATCCCCAGCCCCTTGTATAACTTTTTATCAACAATCCCAAATCTATGTTAGATTTTTGGAAGTTTTTTGTTTTCTTTTATGTATTTATTTATTTATTGATTGATTGATTGCTTTTTTTTGAGACAGGGACTCGCTTTGTAGTTCAGGCTGGCCCTGAGCTCACTATGGTGCCCAGGCAAGCCGCCGCAAACTCAGCAATCCTCCTGTTTCTGCCTCCCGAGTGCTGGGATGACAGGCGTGAGCCACCACGTCTGTCATTGTGGTATGCGGCGTTGATTGTTGGTGGGCGTGTCTCCACACCCAGCATAATATGTGGTTACCGGGGATCGAACTCAGGACCCTGCACTTGCGAGGCAGGCGCTGGAACCACTGAGCTAACCCTCCGGCCCTGTTTGTTTTATTTTTTGAGAAGGTCTTACTGTGTAGTTCAGCCTGACCTGGGGCCCCAGCAATACTATTGCATCAGCCTCACAAGTGCTGGGATTACAGATATGTGGCACCACACCCACTGGAAGTATTCTTTGGCATTAAAAGTTCTATGTAAGATGATTTGATTATTATTTTTTAAATTTTCATTTTACCCCTGTCTTCTCCCTGTGAAACAAAAGCTTTTTTAAAAATTTTTCTTCTACTCTCACTTTCTTGTCTCTTCCTTTCTCCCTCCCTCTTCCCTTGTTTCCCCTTCCAACTTGAACATTTTCTTCTCATTTCCCAATATCTATTACACATTTTAGTCCTTATTTCCACTTTCAGTTTCTCACACCAGAGAAACAATGTATTTAAGCATGCATGTCTGATTTATTTCATTTAAGAGTATATGACCCCATTATTTTAATTCTCAAAAATAGAATGAGAGCTGGCTGTGGTGACACATGGCTGTAATCCCAGCACTCAGGATTCTGAGGCAGGAGGATCGCTGTGAGTAGTAGAGCACTTTCCTAGCATGTGAAGGGCCTGTTTCAGTTCCCAGCCCCACAAAACAAAATAGAAAAATGAATAGAAATGTCAAGCAGTTAGGGACTTGGCCTTTGTGTGTAAGTGTAGGGATGAACCTAGGATCTTCCCTCTGAGCTACAGTCTTTTTTGTTGTGTTGTTCATTTGTTTTTGTTTTTCAATTTTGAGACAGAGTCTTGATAAACTGCTGTTTCCCAAGCTCTGCTTGAATTTGCAGGGCTCTTGGCTCAGCCTTGCAGAGCGCTAGGGTTACACTCACGCTGTGCTGGGACCATCTGCAGGGAGGGTTTTGTCACTACTTAACTGCAGAAAAGTGGAGGAACCCTTTTTATGTTATGGTTAAAAATCTGTGTATGACTGGTCACATGCTATCTGGCATGTAATATCTATGTCATTCTAAATTTACTTCTGATTTACTTTTTTGCTTGGTAATGTCATTGATTTTTTCTCTGTAGCAAAGAACTTCATGAAAGACCATAAATAATCTGTGTTGGGTTAGAGTGATTAGGAGCTAAAATAGTAAGAAAAAGCCTTTGTAACAGTATTTTGAGTTATTGGTGAAGACCTATTTGATATGTTTGAGAATCCTTTTATTTTTTCATATAGAGAATTCCATTTATTTATTTTGAGATAATGTATCATTGTGCATGTAATTCAGACAGGTATTGAACTGTGTAGTCCAAGCTGACCTTGAACTCATCCTCCTGCCTCAACATCCTATGTACTGGGATTATAGGCAAGTATCACCACTCCTTATTGAGAATTCCTTTAATTTAGGAAAAAAATGATCAAGGGGTTTAAATTGGCTTTGTTTCTAGCTGGCTTGTTGATACATTTCTAATCTGTGTTTTCTTAGGATCAGTAACTTATAACTTCCATTGCTCATTGTTCCCTTGTGCTGTTTTTTTTTTTTTGGTCTAGTACTGTCTGTGCACCAAACACTATTCTATTACGTTCCTCAGGAAACTCTTTGGTGGTCTTGTTAAACCCATCCCCTCACCTTACACAGGCCTTGCTAGGTGATTATATTGCTAATGTCTGAAATTGTTTTATTCTGATTGCTACTGAATGATTAATACTACCTCCTCCATGAGTATGTGAATTTTTAAGAAGTGCATTTGATAAGTGACTTTCTACATAATTGCTAGAATTTTAACTGAAGAAAATGACTAAAAACCAGAAGCTGAACTGAAGTAGTATTCCAGAAGGGAGAAATAAAAAACAAACTTAATCAGAGTGTGTGACTTATATTGAGAAACTAAAACAAATGAGATTTCATAATAAGTAGAATGAATCTTGAATTCTAGGCTAAATGTTTTCATATTCTCTTCCATAGGCCCTATAAATTAAAGTTTATTGAATATGCAAATGACATTTTAAAAACATTATTTTAGGGGACTAACCCTATGAATAATGTGTGGGTAATGATCTTATGATCCTGTTCCAGTGAAAGTAGTCAAATTTGACAGAGAATTTGAATGTAGTCTAAACTGGAAGCAGGAAAGACATCTGCTAGAACTGCTCACTAGACAGTCTTCACTACCCACATTGCATCTTGGGAGCCAAGTAGGGTGTGTATGAGAGATAGGGCTGGATAATTGTCAGAAAAGTTTGTGCATGTGTGTGTGCACATGTGTGTGTGTGTTTCAGTACCCAGTGTCCAACCCAGGAGCCTGTACTTGCCAGGCCGGTGTGGAAACTCCATGTACTGATGTTTAGGTGTTTCTTATTTGCGTGGTACTGGGGACTGAACCAGGGCCTGCTCTTCACCTCTGGCCTCACCATTATGTGCTACCTCACAGATATGTGCCGTCACACCAGGAACGTACCTGTCTACTTTTAAAATTTTTATTGGTAACAAAGTTTTATTAGAGATAGGAAAAGAAACAGGCTCTGTAGAGTGAGTTTGGACCAAGTAAATAGAAAAAGGAGTACACCTAGCATGAGAATGGGCCACCAGGCAAGAGAGAACACAGCAAGCAGCATGTGTTGATTTAGTTCTCAGGTATCGAGCTTTCTTAGCATCACCATCCTGATGTCCAGGATGAAAGAGAAATTCCTCAGTCACTAAAATTGTTGGTGCCCAACTGAGCCTGTGAGTAGATCTAGTCCACTCATGCAGTGGACACACAGATGAGTAAAAAGGATTTCCTCTGACAGAATTTGCATGCTGAGAGTAGGGAGGAATAACACCAGTAATCAAGAAAATGCTTTGTAAATATTTTATCCTCTCAGCATATCTACTAAGGAAAATGAGGTATATTCAAGGTCCTGAAATTATTCAGTAATTTACTTGAGATTTGATTCTGTGCCAATAGTTTTTTCCTATCAATCTTTTATCTCTTTAAAAGAAAAATAACAAACTGTCATGCATAAAATAGGGTATTAATGACCCTGCTCTTTAAATATGGATTAATTTTTCCCTGAAGCTGTAGATTTCTTGATTAAAACTCTCATCACAGGCTACCAGAATTTATGGGCTCCAGCTAAAGTCATGTTGAGAAGTAAATTTATACAGTAACACCTTCAGTAAAAAGATTACCTCCAGACACACTGGGGGGCTGAACCAGGGCCTTTGCTGGACTTCTTTATTTAATTCTGAAACAGGATCTCACTGAGTCCCTAAGTTGTCCAGGATGGGTTCAAACTTTGGGTTCTTCTTGTCCCAGCCTCCCAGAGGGCTAGGGTTATAGGCATATGCCACCATGGCTGTGTCTGTAAGCCAGAAAGATTTCTAGTCTATAACCTCACTTTCAATCTCTTGATTATAGGAAGAAAACATCAAAAATAACCTAAGATAGAGGGAAAGAAATTATAAGGCTGGAAGGAGATTAGTGAAATAAAGAATAGAAAAATAATAGAGAATTCAGAAAATCAAAAATAGATTCTCTGAAAACAAACAAAAAATCCATACCTTTAACTAGACAGACCATGACAGGACTACAGTGAATAACACCAAGAATGAAAAAAGGAGACTTTGCTAGTGACCTTAAAAAAATAAAGAGCATGAGAAATTTTATTTTATTTTATATCTTATCTTATTTTTAGGACGAGGGGTCAAACTTAGGACCTTGCACTTGCCAGGCAGGTGAAGCACCACTGAGCTAAATACCTGACCCTACTGTGAAGAAATATGAACATAGACGTGACTTGAGTGAAACTAGACAAATTCCAAGAAAGATACAAACTGTGGAAACTGACTCAAGAAGAATAGAAAATCTGAATAGATCTATAGTAAGTAAAGAAATTGAATTAATAATATAAACACCCACATGGGAAGCCAAGGCTTTGGATAATTTTAATGATAAATATTACCAAGCATTTAAAGAACTACTGCCAATTCTTTGCAAACTATCTCACACTCCAGCTCTCCCTCCCCCAAGAAAAAGAATGAAACAGAAAAGAGAGAACCTGTTCCAGTTGTTTCTGTGAGGTCAATATTAACCTTGATGCTGATACCAGGCAGAGACATCAAGAGAGAAGAAAACTGTTTTCTATTGCCAGTAGCATAATACCACAGAGCAAATTACTTAAAAGACTATCTCTAGATCGTGGTAGAGAATCCCTAGTTGAGAGCTGCATCTGGTGATAGCCTTCTTGGTGGCAGAGGCCCGAGGTAGAGGGACAGAGAGTGTACACATGCATGTGTGTGTGCATGTGTGTATCTTTAGGTGTCCCTTCCTCTGACAAACCCTCTAGCAATCTGTCATGGGGAATCCACCCTAATAATCTTATCTTATCACCTCCCAAAAGGCCTGCTGTACCATAGTCAGGGTGAGTCTCCACCCACTTAATGTGTAACCCACGAGGACGATTCATGAAGCTTCCACACTCCAATTGTAGATAAACCATGGCCACTGTCAGCTCAGAAATACAGATGAAAAATCCTCAACAAAATACTATTGATTGAAAGAACCATTTTTAAGAACCAGTGTCATATGAACAGTATGATACACCATGACTAAGGAGGATTTAGTCACAGAATTCCAGGTTGGTTGAACACATGAAAAGCAGCTGATAACGTGGTAACAATATTAAAAAAACTAAGAGTGGAAGGGAATTTCTATAATCTGATGAAAGGCTTCTATGGAAAAATCTACAGCTAACAGTAAAAAAATGTTTGGGGCCATAGATTTAGCTCTGTGGTTCTGGCGCCTGCCTAGCAAATGCAAGGTCCCTAGTTTGATCCCTGGTAACCACATACAACAATGCCAGGTGGCTCACGCCTGTCATCCCAGCATTTGGGAGGAAGAGACAGGAAGACTGCTGAAGGTTTGAGCCTTGCCTGGGCTACACAGTGAGCCAAGCGCCAGCCTGAACTAGAAAGTGAGATGCTGTCTCAAAAAAGTTTTCTACCTAGGGGCTGGAGATTTAGCTCAGTGGTTCCAGCGCCTGCCTCGCAAGCGCAAGGCCCTGAGTTCAATCCCAGTAACCACATACAATGCTGGGCATGGTGACTCATGCCCACCAGCCATCAATACCACATACCACAGTGCCGGGTGTGGTGGCTCATGCCTGTATTCCCAGCACTTGGGAGGCAGAGGCAGGAGGATTGCTGAGTTCGAGGCTTGCCTGGGCTACATCGTGAGCTCAGGGCCAGCCTGAACTACACAGTGAGACCCTGTCTCAAAAGAAAAAAAAAGTTTTCTACCTAGGATTAGGAATAAGACAAAGATTTTTGCTATCACCACTTTTATTAAACTTTGTACTGGAGGTTCTAGACAGGACATATAAGTAAGAAAATAAAGTAAAAGGCTTCCAGATTTAAAAAAGGAAAACTATATTTGCAGATGACATGATTTTGTATATAAAAAAAACTAAAGAAATCCACTGAAAAACTGATAGAAATAATAAACAAGCTTGCCATGTATAAGATTAATAATAAAAACAATCAATATATAAAATTCACTTGTATTTCTATCCATTAGCAATGAACAGTCCAAAAATGAATTTAAGAGAACAACTTCATTTATAGTAGATGGAAAGAATAAAATTTTTGGAATAAATTTAGAAGTATAGGCTTATATTGTCTAAATTAAAACACATTAAAAAATTAAGAAAGATACAAGTACATGGAAAGCTATCCCAGGTTCATAGACCAGAAGACTTAATATTGGTAAAGTGACACTGTCCTGCATGAAGTCATTTTATAGACTCAGTAGGCTCCCCCATCAGTATTACAGCCAGTAACTGCTTTATAGATGTGGACAAGCTGCTTCTCAAATTCCTGTGGAATTTCAAAGGACCAAGCACCAAGTGTTACATGTAAGAATAAAGTTGAAGCACGCATACTTCCCACTTTTAGAACTGCAGAGTGAGCAGACAGTGTGATTCTGGGAAAAGCACCCCAAGTTGAAGGTGAATAGTTCTGCCTCAGTGTGCATGAGGGCTTGATTCTACTCCCATCACTAACACACAACATCAGTTTACTACTTTTTTTTTGAGACAGGGTCTCACTTTGTGGGTCAGGGATTATAGGCGTGAGCCACCACGCCTGGCACTGTGGTATGTGGTACTGATTTCTGGTGGGTGTGAATCACCACGCCCGGTATTGCTGTATGTGGTAATGGGGGATTGAACCAGGGACCTTCACCTGCGAGGCAGGTGCAGGAACCACTGAGCTAAATCTCCAGTTTACTACTTTTTTGAGGTGGTAGTCATGCAGCCTTGTGAATATACTAAAATCATTAAATCATATGCTGTAAATGGGTAAATTTTGCCATTGGTTAATGTTAGAGTGAGACTGTTAGAGGGTTGAGGTTGGAGCTTAGTGGTAGCATATTTATACAAGGCATGTTCAAAAAATAAGTTGAGGGCTGGAGGGTTAGCTCAGTGGTTCCGGCGCCTGCCTCGCAAGCGCAAGGTCCTGAGTTCAATCCCCGGTAACCACATATAATTCTGGGCGTGGAGACACGCCCACCAGCAATCAACACCGCATACCACAATGCCGGACATGGTGGCTCACGCCTGTCATCCCAGCACTCAGGAGGCAGGGACAGGAGGATTGCTGAGTTCGTGGCGGCTTGCCTGGGCACCATAGTGAGCTCAGGGCCAGCCTGAACTACAAAGCGAGACCCTGTCTCAAAAAGCAAAAAATAAAAAAATAAAAATAAGTTGAATGTTAAAAATAATTTTTTATGGAAAACTTTATTACAGTAAAAGACATGTTGCCATTAGCCTCTTGGAATATTTCCTCTTGCATTGATCATACTTGCCTCTTGTTCTTGTCCCTTCTGAAGCAGTTCTGGGAGTGCTTTGGTGAGTGTATTCAGTTGCACTGCCCTGGCTGCCATAGTGTCCTGAATTGATTCAAAATGTTTACCTTTCGTACATTGCCCGATCTGGTGAAAAAGGCAGGGAAGGTCACATCATCAGGGCATTTGTTTTGAGACAGGGTCGTGCTATGTAGTTCGGAGTGACCTCAAACTCACAGTGCTTCTCCTACCTCAGTGTTTTGAGTGCCAGGGTTACAGGTGTGTGGCACCATGCCTAGATGTAATTGTTTTTTAATTTAAACATTCACCATATTCACCGTATATTTTGATCACCCCCTTCCTTGTATGTATGAAATTCTGATTCTTAGCATCTCACACACATAAAAATATCACTTAGAATGCTCTTCTCATAAATTTAAAATCTACTGACTTAAGTGTCATGTGAAGCCTCAATAAAAATGTGAATTATCCGTGTATTCAGTGTACTTTATCATGGTCAGAACTCATCATAATGTGTCTGCATGTGGGCCTTATACTTCTTGAGGGGTAGATCTTTTTTGTTGTTGTTGTTGTTTTTGTTTTTTTTTGAGACAGGGTCTCGCTTTGTAGTTCAGGCTGGCCCTGAGCTCACTATGGTGCCCAGGCAAGCTGCCGCGAACTCAGCAATCCTCCTGTCCCTGCCTCCCAAGTGCTGGGATTACAGGCATGAGCCACCACGCCCAGCATTGTGGTATGCGGTATTGATTGCTGGTGGGCATGAGTCTCCACGCCCAGCATTATATGTGGTTACGGGGGATCAAACTCAGGACCTTGCGCTTGCGAGGCAGGCACCGGAACCACTGAGCTAACCCTCCGGCCCGAGGGGTAGATCTTAATTCACTTTGTATTCCCAGTGCCTAGTTTCTTATTTGTGTTTAGTTGGTGTTGTATGTGTTCTTACTTTTACTTTTAATATTTATTGATAAGACTTGAGTTTAAATTGTTACTTCCAGCACAGTGTTAATAGCAAAAGGCTCTGAGACAGACAGCTCATCATTGTCTTTTTTAAAAACATTGCCTCACTGTGTAGTCCAGGTTGATGTTGAACTTGTGGCACCTGTAGTAGGCTGGCTTAAGATTTGGCCGTGTCCTGCCTCTGCATCCTGAGTGCCAGGTGTAAAGGCACATGCTGGGCCCAGTGCTGCACTACTCTGTCATTTCCTGCTGTGGGATTTGGATGGGAAATAGAGGGAACACTAATACTTAATATTGTTATTGGAAGGATTAATTGCATAAAGTATGTAGAAGAGAGCCTACTATGAAATGCTTGCATTTTGTGTGCATATTATGAATGTTTTATTATTTCTTTAAAATTTTTTTCTTCAGTTTTTATTTTTTATTAGTACATTTTTCTAGGGCATAATGATTACATTTCATGTGGGAAATTGGTACATGAACACAGCACATTTTAATTCCTTTTTTCATCGTCTTCCTTCCCTCCATTAACTATTACTATTTCTGTTAATTTATTCCAATACTGACAGAATATTTCACTATTTGTCAGGTGTTGTGAGGCTGCAGAATGGGCTGATGGTTTCTGTTCCTATCTGACACCTCAGTGCATACAGGTTGCTCTGCAGTTATTTTAGCAGTTGCTGTAAATGCTAGTGAAGACTGCCTGTCCCAGTTAAATGATAATTTCCCCATGCTTCCAGAAATTTGTACATTTTTATTGAACTGTGTTAGTTTCATTAACTGTGTGTGTGTGTATATACATACATACACTGTATAAATTATATACATACTGTTTATACAGTGTATATATATAGTGTATATATAGTGTTTATATATAGTGTATATATATATATACAAACAGTATATATATTATGAAATTTCATATATATATTTATATATATTTCATATATATATGAAAAGGCACACACACATATATATATGAAAAAGCAGGAACCCCTTTGGGTCTTCCCTAAAGCAATGAATGTATTAGATCCCAGAAAGTTTGCTCTGCTTTGATTGCTCGATAAAGGATCTGTGGTTTATTTGGTTTCTTTTTCTTTTTAAGAGTAGGGTGGTTTTGATATAATTTATAAAGACAATTTAAAAGTATTCCAAGAGAGGTTAAATCTAGAATAATCTTTTAAAATGATCGAAATGTCTAAAAATATACTGCATTTAAATGTTACATGATGGGAAAATGGAGTGTTTGTTTTTTGCGTGTGTGTGTGTGTGTGTGTGTGTGTGTGTGAGAGAGAGAGAGAGAGAGAGAGAGAGAGAGAGAGAGAGAGCTGAGGATTGAACCCAGGGCCTTGTATGTACTGGGTAGATGTTCTACCATTGAGCTACATCTTCAGCCTGAAGGTAGTGTCTTGAAAAATGGATAATAAGGGAGCTAATTAAAATACTTTGAGGAGGGGTTGTTGTTTTGAGATAGGACCTTGCTATGTGCTTCAGGCTGGCCTCAAACTCATGGCAGTCCTCCTGCCTCAGCCTCCCAATTACAGGCATGCACCATAACTAAATATTTTATTTTTTCTATGAATCTGAAGAGTAAAGTTGCTATTGACCATTTTTATCCTTTCATTTTTAGTACAGTTTACTAGATGATAGAGTTTTGCAAATATATGCCCAAAAAGCCCCATGTGAAATCAGCATATATTTGCACATAGTGATATATTAGGTTTCTATTGCACTCATTCATTTTTTTGAGTCAGGGTCTCACTGTATACCCCAGGCTGACTTTGAACTTCTAATCTTCCTAGACCATGCACTGCTTCATATTGATTCATACAGTACTCATATTGATTCATACAGAATTGTGTGTGTGTGTGTGTGTGTGTGTGTGTGTGTGTGTGCGCGCGCACGCGCAGATGAAGCCTCGCTAAGGCCACTCTCAATCTTCTGGGCTGCTTGGTGCCCCTATGTCATCCTCCCAAGTAAATGGCACTGTAAGTACCTGCTACCACACTGGCTGCTTGTTACAGTCCCTTTTATCCAAAGCACAGGGAATGAGAAAGCAGTGTGGTAACATCATGATAACCCAGGTGAACAGAAGTTTAGAATTAATGACTAAAATGATTCTCTCTCCCTCTCCTTCTCCCATTTACTGGATGGAGAATAGGGTCTTACTGTGTAGCCCAGGCTGAACCTCGTGCTGATTCTCCTGCCTCAGCTTCCCAGGTACTGAGATTACAGGTGTGCACCATCAACCCAGCCCCATTTACTCTTTACTCCATTTTAGACTAGCTTCCGTTCCTTCCACTCACCTGTGGCTCCCCACCCCTAATATTTATGAATAGGCACTTCCTATCAATTCTAGTTTCATATATTATTCTTTCTCATAGGTCCTGCAATGCTCCTTTCTGTTTCCTTCTAACTCTCAGGTTGTTCTGTTTTCTTGAGGGTGCTTTAGTTTTACTCATGAATTTTCCAGGATTATCTATTATCCCTCTCCTTCTTATTTTTCTTATTATTTTCTTCTTGTGTTTTGTGCCTCTGTCTTCATGATTCTGTCCTTCACAGTAATGCTTCCCCGGTGCTGACGTATGTGCAGAACTCCATCTTTCTGTCTCAGTACCATGCCTGAAATTATAATTAGTCAATTCATCACCCTTGAACTTGATACTCTAATATCCTTTAAAACAGATACAGCCTATTATATTGTCTTATTTGGGTACAGGTTTTCATTTAATTGTATTTGTACTTTCTGGTATAAAATATCATATTTCTCAGATTTACCTTGTCTCTTACTAAAATGCTGTGATTGCAAAATACAGCGTATGTTTAAAAGTTAAAGACATTGCCACTAATCCCCTCAAAATACTTTCCCTTGCTTGTTTTGAAACAATCTATCATTCCTAAGACTCTTTGAAGCAATTCTGGAAATCCTTCTTGGTGAGTGAGTGAGTGTCTTTAGTGTTGCTTTTGTGGCTGTCTCAGTGTTTTGAATTGATTCAAAAAGTTTAGCTTTCATGGGCCAGAGATAGAGCTCAGTGGTTCTAGCGCCTGCCTCGCAAGCACAAGGCCCTGAGTTCGATCCTGGTAACCACATACAATGCTGGGCATGGTGACTCATGCCCACCAGCCATCAATACCACATACCACAGTGCTGGGCGTGGTGGCTCAAGTCTGTAATCCCAACACTCAGGAGGCAGAGACAGGAGGATTGCTGAGTTCCAGGCTTGCCTGGGCTACATAGTGAACTCAGGGCCAGCCTAAACTACAAAGCGAGACCCTGTCTCAAAAAAAAAAAAAAAATTTAGCTTTAACAGTTATTTTTACTTTGGGAAAAACCTGGAAGTTGTATGGTTCCAGATCTGGTGAACAGTGTGTATAGAAACACGCTGTAATGTTTTTACAAGCCTGCCTTGCCACAGGATGGCACTCAGCAGCGCATTCATGGTGTTTTCTCATTGTACCATGTATTCACTTGAGATTTCCAGAACTGCTTCAGAGAGATAATATGTGTTTGATGGGGGCTGGGTATTGTGAGGGGGGATTAACTAATACAAATGTGTCTCTTACTGTAATAACTTAAAATTTAAACATTAAGAGCCAGGCACAGTGGTACACACCTGTAATCTCAGCACTCAGATAAAGCAGGAGGATTGCTGCAAGTTCAAGGCCAGCCTGGGCTACATAGCACATTCAAGACCAGTCTGCACTACATAGTGAGACCTTTTCTCAGAAAACTAAAACCCCT
This sequence comes from Thryonomys swinderianus, assembly GCA_004025085.1. Classification (NCBI taxonomy): domain Eukaryota; kingdom Metazoa; phylum Chordata; class Mammalia; order Rodentia; family Thryonomyidae; genus Thryonomys; species Thryonomys swinderianus. Next base: position 33,374 of record PVIC010011236.1, read on the forward strand.
AAAAAATTCAGCATGTTTTTCAGTCACCTCTTATTTGTGTGTCTTGCAGGATATTGTGGCTCTTCTTACTTTGGCTTAACCTTTCTGTCTCTAGATGGGTCTCTGTTGAGTGTGTCATTTTCATCACTGCACAGTGATGCTCTAAAATGTACTATTGTAGGATGTAATTCTTTATCTGAAAATATTTGGGTGAAAGCAGTACTTTCAAATATCCATGTACTACTTCCTTTTGGATATTTAGATCATTTTGAAATGCTTATATTGTATAACAAGTTCTGAAGTAGTGTGCAATATAAGAATCTAAATTCTCACAATTAAATATTAGGGCCTTTTCACTAGGCTGTATCCCCAGCCCATTTTTAAATTTTGCTATTTTGAGGCAGAGTTTTACTGAATTGCTAAGCTGCCCTGGAAGGGGTTGAATTTGCCATCCTCCTGAGCCTCCCATCGTGATCTTTCTACCTAAACCATCATGTCCAGCTTACATTCTTTACATTTCCTGGGTGGGTTTGAATAGCCCCCAGAATCCTGTCTGAGGCTTTGAGACTGGGGGTTACAGGTCTACACTACCATGCCTGCCTGATTTTATTTTGGTTTTTGGTTTTTGTTGGTATTAGGAATTGAACAGAACCCAAGGCCCTCAGGGCCAGAAGTTTAGTTCAGTGGTGCTCCCTGCCTTGTCAGCACAAAGTCGTGAGTTTGATCTCTAGTACCACAAAAAACAAATAAACAAAACAGCGGGGCTAGGGATTTAGCTTGGTGGCAGAGAGCCTGCCTCATAAGTGGGAAGTCCTGAGTTCAATCCTTAGTACGAAAGAAAAAATAAAAACCCAAGTCTGCCGGGCGTGGTGGCTCGCTCCTGTCATCCCAGCACTTGGGAGGCAGAGACAGGAGGATTGCTGAGTTTGAGGCTTGCCTGGGCTACATAGTGAGCTCAGGGCCAGCCTGAACTATAAAGCGAAACCCTGTCTCAAAAAACAAAACAAAACAAAGAAAAACCCAAGTCCTTCATGCTTATGCTCCATCTCCTTTATGTCAGCCCAGCATGTATTTCAGTTTCACACCTGTAACCTAAAACCACTGAGCTTGTCCCAGTAAACAAGCCCTAAAGATATGTGACTCGTTGAAGTCATGTAAGGTGTGGCAGAATGTGAAATTCAGTGTTTGAGTTGAGCATGGTAGTACACACCTGTGGGACAAGATAGTTATGCATTTGAGGCCAGCCTGGGCTGCACAGTGAGACCCTCTGGGTTTTTTTCTTTCTCTTGAGATCTTGTCCTAACCAATGAAAGTGCAGGTGTACATTTCTAAAATAGTTCTTATTTCTTGTTCTTCTGTGCTTTCATATGGATTATATCTGAGCAAATTGATCTGAAATGTCCTCTCAATCTTTTACTTTCTAAGTAGCTTATTTATCATGTATTTATTCCCTTGTTCATTTATTGTTTTGTTATTCAACAGATTTTTATTTGCTTACACATGAAACAGTACAGGATCTGGGGAGTGGGTGGGTAAAGCTTCGAATGATATTTTATATAATATATTGACTCATAAAATCCTATACAGGAAAAAATAATTTTTTAGAAGAAAAAGTATAGTATGTTCTTCTCCACTGTTTTCTTTCTTTTTCTTTTACCCAGGGAAAGACCATGTTTGTAGATTTATTGGCTGTGGGAGGAATGATCGATTCAACTATGTGGTCATGCAGCTGCAGGTAGGTGACCCAGAAAATGTATCTCAGAGTGTCTCCATTTCGATCAGAGTGCCCAGTTACAGTGGATAGGAATAAGAATGAAGACAATCTTCCTGGCTGTCAGGTTGTTACACATTGTGCAGATGGAACTTATTTAAATACACCTGACACAGATTTGCTCAAAGTGATATGGTTGTCAGCTATTTGGGTGGACTTGTACATCACTGTCATCATGGCCAAGTAGTTTTTTTGTTTGTTTGTTTGTTTTTTGTTTTTCTTTTTTTGAGACAGGGTCTCGCTTTGTAGTTCAGGCTGGCCCTGAGCTCACTATGTAGCCCAGGCAGGCCTTGAACCCAGCAATCCTCCTGTCTCTGCCTCCCAAGTGCTGGGATTACAGGCATGAGCCACCATGCCCGGCAGTTTTTTTTTTTTTTTTTTTTGAGACAGGGTCTCGCTTTCAGGCTGGCCCTGAGCTCATGATGTAGCCCAGGCAAGCCTTGAACTCAGCAATCCTTCTGCCTCTGCCTCCCCAGTGCTGGGATTACAGGCATGAGCCACCACGCCCAGCACTGTGGTATGCGGTATTGATTGCTGGTGGGCATGAGTCACCACGCCCAGCACTGTATGTGGTCACAGGATCTAATGCTTGTGAAGCAGGCGCTGGAACCACTGAGCTAAATCTCTGGCCCTGTCATGGCCAAGTTTTTTTTTTTTTTTTGAGACAGGGTCTTGCTTTGTAGTTCAGGCTGGCTCTGAGCTTACCATGTAACCCAGGGCAAGCCTCAAAGTCAGCAATCCTCCTATCTCTGCCTCCCAAGTGCTGAGATTACAGAAGTGAGCCACCACGCCCGGCTCTGTGGTATGTGGTATTGATTGCTGCTGGGCATGAGTCTCCATGCCCAGCATTGTATGTGGTTACCAGGGATCGAACTTGAGACCTTGCGCTTGTGAGGCAGGCGCCGGAACCACTGAGCTAACCCTCCGGCCCATCATGGGCAAGTTTTAATCCCAGCATAGACTGTGGCCGGTACTGTCCTCCCTGATTTTCTCTTTTTAATGTATCGAATCCAGAGCCTTCACCTTGAGCTACTTCCTTAGCCCCTTTTAACATTTTAGTAGGAGACAGGTAAATGACTAGGTTGCCCAAGCTCGGCACTCTCTGTCTCTTTCTCTCTCCATCCCTCCTTATGTCTGCTACTGCCCACTATCTGCAGAGCTGAATGCCACTCCACCTGTGCATGTGCTAAGTGAGGGCTCTGCTGTGTTTTTGTTTTTGATTTTTTGAGACAAACTTTCACTTTGTAGTGCTGGCTGGCTTTGAATTGACTGCATAGCCCAGATTGGCCTTCAGCTCACAATACTTTTGGCTCAGGCTCCCAGGTGCATCACCACACTCCAATTGATTGGTTTAAATCTGCTGAGGATGTACTTTTTTTGGGGGGGGGGAGACAGGGTCTTGCTTTGTACTTTAGGCTGGCCCTGAACTCACTGTGTAGCCGAGGCAAACCTCAAACTCAGCAATCCTCCTGCCTCTGCCTCCCCAGTGCTAGAATTACAGGCTTGAGCCATCACTCCCAGCTTTGTGGTATGTGGTACCTGATTGCTGGTGGGCATGAGTCGTGTGGTTATCGGGGATCAAACCAAGGACCTTGCTCACATGCAGGTGCCAGAACCACTGAGTTAAATCTCTGACCCAAGGATATGCTCTTATCTGACATTTGAGAGATTACTGTGTGTATTGATAGTTAACTTTACCAACAAACGTGCATGTCAATCAGATTTGGGGGCACGATATGTGAATAAAGTCACTACAAAGCATTCCAACATTTGAAATAGTTTCAACTCTTAATTATAGCATAAACTATGAAGTTATTCTTCAGAGTTCTTCCTCTGTTTTTTATATTTGGTTTACTTGAACCTGGCTCCAAAGTTCACATGTTGCTTATCTCTTAAACTGATTTTCTTTGATTTGATTGATTGCTTGATTGAGACAAGGTCTTACTAAGTAATCCAGGATGGCCTCAAACTTCAGGTTTAGCCTCTGGGTGCTGGGATTACAGCTATGTCTTGTTTAAATTTATTTTAGTCTGTTGTCCCCTCCCCCTTTATTTTCTTGCACTTGTCTGTTTTTATTGATATAATAAAAGTGGAGTCATTTGACATGTACAAATCCTCATATACTAGATTTTGCTGGTTATTTCTATGTGGCAGCGTTTAGCATGTTGTCCTGAATTGAGCAAGGCGATGCACACCTCTAAGCCCAGCATTCTAGAAGACTAGGGCAGGAGGATCATAAGTTTGAGCCCACTGTAGACAGTTTAAGAGCTTTGGGAGACATTGTCTTGAAATTTTTAAAAAATTTTAAAAGAGCCAGGGGTGTAGCTCAGTGCAATGGTGCTGCCTTCAATTTCCTCTCACTCAAAGGGGGAGGAAAAAAGAAAAGTAAACAGTTCTCCTGCCCTGTGCATTTCTTGTAAACTGGTGACCAGATAAGATTCCAGTTTGGGGAGTAGATAAAAGATTTAAGATGTTTTCGAGTTTGATCCCCAGTACCACCAAAAAAAGACTTGAGATGTTTTATGTACATGTACCAGTTCCATACAATGAATGTAGTTGTTATGTGCTCTAAACATGTACTAATAAAAAGTGATTGAAAATTTCAGATTTCTTTCATTTGACAAAGATACTTCAGAGGCAGATTATATATTTCCTGTTGCGTCACAGGCAGAAGTATGTGGTATTAAGGTTGGTCGCTGAGTCCAGGGACTTCAGCTTGATCCATCATTTTAAAGTTCTGATTTTTCATCAGTGTGTTAGTAATCATTGTCTGAGCCAGTTATTTTGATGGGTGTTGTAAAAGTACTATTTTATCATTTTTTTCTGTATTTAGTAGTTGAAATTCATCTTTACAGAGCACCCCATTCACAACCAAGTTACCTGGAAGTACATTTCATACAGGACAGGCAGAGCTAGTGCTGAATTCTTTATCTGTTTTCAGAAAGCTGAGTTGCTTCCTTAAGATTTTCCTGTGGGAGACTAATAAACTCTCACTCTCCTTCATTCTCATCCTTATCCTCATACGCTCACCCATTGTGGGCGTATGAGATCTGCCCCCAAAATATGTACATACTTCTGCAGTTCCCCGTACTGATAAGTGTCTGCAAGCCTGTGGCCACCTCCCTGAGGACTTTTTGTAATGGCAGAGGCCAAAGGTAATTTGTATTAGTCTTATGGTGTTTCAACAATTTTGTATTAAAGTATTTATACAAATTTTTCTTTTCCTGAAGTGTCCATTTTTTGTTCACTCTCTTATAGGAATCCATGAGTTTAACGTATTAATGACTTTCAATCATTGCATTAATATGTTAATGACTTCATTAAGATATTAATGACTTTCAGTCATTGCAGCCTTTCATTTTAATGTTCAATTTTCCCCATGTATGGCTACTTAATTCAGGTTTGATCCCGACTGGTTTTGGCAGGATTACATACCAGGCTGGGCATGGTGGTGCATACTTCTTATCCCACCACCCTGGCAGACTGAGGCAAGACGATTGCAATTTTTTTTTTTTTTTTGAGACAGGGTCTCCCTTTGTAGTTCAGGCTGGCTCTGAGCTCACTATGTAGCCCAGGCAAGCCTCGAACTCAGCAATCCTCCTGCCTCTGCTTCCCGAGTGCTGGGATTACAGGCGTGAGCCACCACGCCCGGCACTGTGGTATGCGGTATTGATTGTTGGTAGGCGTGAGTCTCCACGCGCAGCACTGTATGTGGTTACCGGGGATTGAACTCAGGACCTTGTGCTTGTGAGGCAGGCGCCAGAACCACTGAGCTAACCCTCTGGCCCTACGATTACCATTTTTAACCCATCCTTTGCAATTTAGTGCCTTAATGTGACTGTGTCAAAATGAAAAATATCTAAAGGGGATGGGGTGTTGCTCTATGATAAGGATGTAGCACTATGATTGGGTTTAACTCCCAGAATTAAAGAAAAAAATAATTTTTGAAGAACAAACTATTAGATTGTTAATAAATGTGATTATATTTTTTTTCTGGAGCCATAAACCTGGTTTTTCTACATTGTCAGTTATTTTTACATTTGGTAGGGATAGAGAGAGAATTTCCCAAACATTAAAAATATAGTAGCTAGATACGGTAGCTCATACCTGTAGTCCTAGCACTCTGGGAGACTGAGGCAGGAGGATCATAAGTTCGAGCCTAGCACCAGCAATTTAGCAACTCCTATCTAAAAATAGTAAATAATGGGGCTAAGAATGTGAAGGCCCTGGGTTCAGTCACCAATAACCCCAAGAAATCACAGTAATGATGGTACAATGATGACAGATACCAATTAGTGTACACTGTGGGGAAACTACATTTAAGTAAACGAGGTCTGAAAATCTCTCTTAATGTTACTATAGTTTTTAAACTCTTAAACTACATGAATAATTTATTTTATATGCTCCTTAAGTGATCTTAGAATTTATTTCTTTTCAAAAATGAATCAGTTGTCTTCAGTTGAAGTGATGGTATTGGTGGCACCTTAACCATGCACACACAACATTAAGAACAGAGCCTGGGATATTTAAAGCCTTGTGACAGAGAAGTCACTCCACACCTTAGGGGCAGTGTAGTTGTTCACTACCTCTCTTTTGGACGAGTTCATTGCCTAAGCAAAAAAGGAGCCTTCTGGGTAGAATACTAAGAAAAAACACCATAAAGAATGAGAATTAATTCGTGTCATATACTGGTACAGATTCTCAATATTGAGTGTGATCGTGGTGTGCATATAAAATGTACCAATAAAGAATTCACTTTAGGAAAAAAGGACACCTTGGAGCCAGACAGCCGTAAATCTGAAAAGCATCTCTGTCTGTAGCAGATTAGCATTATTGACCGTCCTATATATCAGTTTTTTGGTCTGTAAAACAGGAACGGGGGCAAGGTGCACTGGTCGTGAATGTCATGTCTCCACTTTAGGCCAAATTCCATCCCTTGCTTTCCTCTGTGGTTCTGAGTAACAGTAGGCGTGGTTATAACCCTATAATCCCAGCACTCAGGAGGCTGAGGTGAGGTGTTCAGGGCCAGCCTGGGTTCCATAGTGAGTAGAAAGCACAGCACAGTACTTAGCTATTGTTGGTTACCTAATGTGTAGCCAACAATATTTATACACTTTACAAAGATCTTGTTTAATCCTGACAAAATTCAGTGAAGGGTGGATATTTTCCTTATTTTATGAAGAAACAGGTGGAGGAAAGTTAAATAGCTTAAATGGAAGTATGTGTTAAGCATTCATTAATTCTCTAGAGGTTTCTATATCTGTATATATCTGTCTGAATTTTATTCTCACATCAGAGAAAAAGAGAAATCTTTACCACATCAGAGGTAAAGAGAAAGGATGAATCAGAACTTTATGTGAGGAAATTATTTAAATTTGTCTGAAATGTTAATGTTATTAAACTATCTTCTATTGAGAAAGAAAATCATAATATAGGTAAAATTCTTGCTGTTTTGGTGCTACCTTTTTGGAGGGTTGGTTTTGTTTTGTTTTGAGTTCTAGCATTTTTCAGTGGTAAATGAATAATTGCCTGGCTTGTACTGTTTCAGTACCACATTTGCAAGTGCTTGTCTGGTTGCCACAGGGTCGGAACCTGGCAGACCTGCGCCGCAGCCAGTCCCGGGGCACATTCACCGTTAGCACCACCCTGCGGCTGGGGAGGCAGATCCTGGAGTCGATCGAAAGCATCCATTCTGTGGGATTCCTGCACCGGGACATCAAACCAGTAGGTCCTTTTCCTGCCCAAGCACAGAAGAGTCTTTGGGTGCTTTGTTTTAATGGAACGTGATCAGTCACAGATGTAGTTTTCTAAATTTGCTATGGTTAAACACAAATATTTTTATTTCTGTAGAGGCCTAGAAGCAAAAATACAACACTTAGTTTAAAAATAATTACTTAGTTTTTCTTAAGGAGGTAATTACAAACTATAACTTATTTTTAAGAGTTTTTCTTACACTACAAAAATGTTATTTGCCAGCCAAATTAAAAATGATTTATGCTTAGTGTTATTATATATGTTAACTCTGCTAAATATTTAGTCTCATTTCTAAGCTGGCCCTGGTTGCTCATGCCTGTGATCCCAGCACTCAAGAGACAGAGGCAACAGGATCACTTCGAGTTCAAGGCCAGCCTGGGCTATGTGGCAAGTCCAAGGCCAGTCTAAACTGGTTAGGGAGACCCTCTCTCAAAAAAAACCAAAACCAAAAACAAACAAAAAACCCAACAACAACAAAAAATTGCTTTCGGTTGTTCATTTTTGATTCTCAGTTTCTCAACTTGAATTATATTTATAAGAAATTATATTTAAAGATCTTATTTTTCCTCTGAGGTTCAATATGGAAATACAGGAAATTGTTTTGCTTTGTTTTTATTTTGCTACTCCTAGAAATTGTCATTTCTATACTGAAATATGCTTTTACTTGTTTCTTTCCAATGTTTGTTGTTCATGAAAAGAAATGACCATCTTGGGCCGGAGGGTTAGCTCAGTGGTTCCGGCGCCTGCCTTGCAAGCGCAAGGACCTGAGTTCAATCCCCAGTAACCACATATAATGCTGGGCGTGGTGGCTCACGCCTGTAATCCCAGCACTCGGGAGGCAGAGACAGGAGGATTGCTGAGTTCGCGGCGGCTTGCCTGGGCACCATAGTGAGCTCAGGGCCAGCCTGA
>PVIC010011237.1:0-41740 GCA_004025085.1 Thryonomys swinderianus
GGTGGCTCACGCCTGTAATCCCAGCACTCGGGAGGCAGAGACGGGAGGATTGCTGAGTTCGCGGCGGCTTGCCTGGGCACCATAGTGAGCTCAGGGCCAGCCTGAACTACGAAGTAAGACCCTGTCTCCAAAAAGCAAAAAAAAAAAAAAAAAAAAAAAGAGCTACTGCTGTATCTACATACTCTGTGCATATGGCTTATATAACAGAACAGCACCATTGCCTACCCACCACTTTGTGGCTTCCTCTGACCCAGAGTTCACTGAAAAGTTGAGCTTTTTAATTTTCATTTTTCTTTCTTGAAGGACCATGTTTCCTGTCTCCATGCAGCGAGACACAGCTGTCTACTTATTAGCGATGATGTCACCTTCCTTTCCCTCAATTCCCTATCCAGCTGCCAGTGTTCCTCAAATACAGTCACAATGTGGTTAAAACTCACAGCTCCAAACAGCCAGAGATGCTAAATTACATCATCTTTGGACCACTCAGCTTATCTGTTGTGTACTGTGCACAACCCCAGGGCAGAGACCTTTAAATACGACTTTGGAGAACATCTCCATCCCAGCCACCCTGCCGGTGCTCCTCCTGCATTAGTGCCTTAGTGAGGCCAGTGAGGGAGAAGGGCGTGTCCTCAACTGTTAAGTACTATGGGAGAAGACGCAGGAAAGAACTCAGAGTGGACAGTGTCAAGAGTGGCTATATGGTATGGACTCTATGTGCCTCTGGGGTGACATCACCTCCATGAGAGACTCAGGCTGGGCAGTGCGCCCTGGCTCCAGGACAGGAGAGGCCAGGTTATGGCACAGGGCCCAGAGAAGGAACAGAAGTCAGATAGTGCTCATTCCTAAGCGTGTGTCCACACCTCAGTGGGCCTCAGCCAGTCAGCTGTGGAAATTCATGCAGAGAGGATAATGGGGAAATGCAGTTCTAATACCTCTTAGAGGTTTCAAAGCTGTTGATTGAAGTTTCACAGTGACCTTGACAGGGAAAGAAGCAGCATGATTCACTTTACACATAAAGAACTGAGGTTCTGTTAGGTTATAAGATTTGCTCAAAATCACAATTAGGAAGAGGTAAGATTTAAAAGTGAATCTTTTGCTTAGGCAAAGACTTTATCAACAAAACCTCTATAGTACAAGAACTAGCAGAAGAAATCAACAAATGGGATTTCATCTTATTAAAAAGGTTCTGTATACCAAAAGAAACCACCGGCAGAGCAAAAAGGCAAAAGGCAGCCAACAACATGGGAAAAAATCTTTACTAGCAATTCCTCAGACAAAAGGCTACTATCTAGAATATATAAAGAGCTTTAAAAAATCAGTATCCCCAAATTTAAAGATACAATTCAAAAATGGGCATCTGAAATGAACACCTTTCAGAGGAAGATGTAAAAACAGCTAAGAAGTATATGAAGAAATGCTCAACGTCACTGGCCATTTGAGAGATACAGATGAAAACAATGAGATTTCACCTCACTCCACAAAGAATGGCTGCTATCTCGAAATTAGCCCACAACAAATACTGGCAAGGTTGTGGAGAAAGAGGAACCCTTTTCTACTGTTGGTGGGAACATAGACTGGTACAATCATTATGGAGATCAGTGTGGAGTTTCCTCAAAAAACTAAGATTAGAGGTTCTATTTGACCCTGCTATTCCCCTGCTGGGGACATACACAAAAAAATTACAAGACTCATATCACAGTGATATATGTGCACCCATGTTTATAGCAGCTCAGTTTGTGATAGCTAAATCTTGCATACAACCCAAATGCCCATCAGCTCTAGATTGGATAAAGAAGATGTGGGGTTTTTGAAAAACTAAAATGGAGTATTACTCTGCCATAAAGACTGGGATAAGAATGAATCATTTTTACTCAAATGGATGTACCTTCAGGACATACTCATAAGTGAAACAAATAGGTTACAGATGTGTAAATATCTTATCTTTTCTCTGATATGAGAAACTGAAGTTATAAATGTGTTCCAGAATGCATGATTGATATTGTGAAATAGTAAATATTCAAAGGGAAATGGGGTTTAGGGGTAAATAATGAGGAAAGAAAAAAATCGGTAAAAAAAGGAATATGGGGTGGGGTTGGTTGGGTGGGTAGGGGAAGGGGAGAAATGAGAATTAAATTGTATCATATACTGATACAAATTCTCAATGTGGAGTGTGATTGTGACGTGTATATATAATGTACCAATAAAATGATAAAAATAATAAAAGTGAATCTTTTAACTGTAAGGTTAAAACTTTTAACTGTAAGGTTAAATCTTTTTTTTTTTTTTTTTTTTGCTTTTGAGACAGGATCTCACTTTGTAGTTCAGGCTGGCCCTGAGCTCACTATGGTGCCCAGGCAAGCCGCCGTGAACTCAGCAATCCTCCTGTCTCTGCCTCCCCAGTGTTGGGATTACAGGTGTGAGCCACCACATCCGGCATTGTGGTATGCGTGTTGATTATTGGTGGGCGTGTCTCCATGCCCAGCATTATATGTGGTCACCAGGGACCGAACTCAGGACCTTGCGCTTGTGAGGCAGGTGCTGGAACCACTGAGCTAACCCTCCGGTCCCAAGGTTAAATCTTTTAACTGTAAGGTTAAACATGACCACTAACAAAAATGACTGCGCACATCTTGGAGGATTTTTGCCTGATTCTAATGTTTAGGATACTAAATATGTTAAGGAAAACTAAGACTGTTACACTACAGATTTTGGGTAGTTGTCTTCACATCTTCTGTTTTTCAGGCAAATGTGTCTAGTTAATGATCTGAAGCCACAATTTAGGAAAAAGTCTGACAAGGAGTCCTAGGGTAGGATATATGTTCTTGTATATTTTTCCAAAACCCTTTGGAAAAGAAAAAAAAGAACATTTCCCAGTATGAGCCATATGTTCATAGCTATGTTGGACTCTCACTTCATATATGCACTTCCATGCCATATTCTAATTTGAGAGAAGTGCCAGCTTATCACATGCCAATATATTTGAGCTAAAACAACAGCCACCAACAGGAGTGAGGATCAACACGGGGTGCCAGGCAAGAATGTAAAGACATTGATAGCATAAAGGTTTGCATCTCTGACTTAACCAATTTATACTGCATCTTATTACATGAAGGCATTCATGCAGCTCATTACAAAACTGAAAAATAGAAAGGGAAATGGATAAAGAAATGGGGTGGGAGGCAGAATACACAAATGAAGGATGAAGTCTTAAAAGTACACAGCAGAGGGCTGTTGACTCCTGTGTGCACAGTTGTGAGTCACGGTTCATAGAGAAGACTCTGTACCATGAATGCACCACCCTGAGTTGAGTCACGAGGGGGCTGGGCTTCTGATAGGCCAGCTGTGGGCTTGATTTCTCTAGCAGGAAAGTCCGGTTAGGTCTGTTTAACAAATCCACTGTTGAGAGAAGCACAATATTCTCAGCATAAAGTCCAGATAAACTTATTGTCCCCTAACAAAGGATCTCCCTTATGGTAAGTACAGTAATGAGTTTCACTTGGCTGTTTTTCACGATGGCTTCAATGGAGACCAGTAGCATTTAAACAAAGTGCAACTCATTAAAAACAGTTGTGCGGAGTAAAAAATCGGGATTTAAGTTCAACACAGATTTGAAAATCACACTTTGCAAACACTCCTTAAAATGTTTACTGAGTTATCTTCTAGTCCACATTTCACCACTCAGGGAAAGATTACGTGCCTTTTCAACATACTCTAATTACAACCAGGAATTCCATCAGTCATATGGAAGGCTTACATCTCCAAAAGCAAACTGCAGCACTACTAATGATCATAGAAAAGGCATCAGCTCAAGTAGTGGCACAGTAGCTTCAGGTCAGTTAGTGAACGGCTTCCCAGGAAAGGAGCTACTGCAGGGGTCCTCAAGCTAGGCTGCCTACTATTCACTTATGTGATTTTCCAACAGCAACTGACACTAACAGCCTCACAGCAAAAGATGTGCTAGATCAGTGACGGCGGTGAAACTTACAGGGACCAAGGGCCAAACAGCAAACCCAAACCCACTTATTTATCACCGAGTTTCAGCACTGCAATTAACCCTAAACACAGAGTTCTGGTCTAGAAAAAACAATCTCCATTTGCATCTTTTGTCTTCAAAGAGGAACACAATAACACATGTGCCACAGGTCCACCCCAACTGCACCCCATCATTCCTGGGAGACCCCACTGTAAATTCTGATGACAAATGTGGAAAAGAAAACATAATCTACAAGAGTTAGCATCTGTTAATTCACAGGATGGGTAAATTCCAGGCTCATAAGAATATATTTAATGTATCTAGCAATTTATCTCGCTAAAAGCTACTGTGGGGTTCAGCTTAGCATGCAATGTAATTGATACATATGAGATGTGTAATACATATGTAGGATTACTTTGGGAAATTGTCAGTCTACTTTACCAGCACTGAGTTGTCTTTCTCTCTTGCATCTTTGTTTCATTATACTTTTCCAGGAAAGTCAAATCTTTCTGAGGCTAATAAGTCACCAAGATTAAAATGAAGTTAATATCAAAAGGTTTATGCAGTCCAAGAAATTATAAAATAAGAAATAATAGGACAAGTTAATAATTGACTTGAAGAAGGTAGATGCCAGAAGCCTCAAATCAAAATTTTGGTAAACATTAGAGTTCACTTCAAATCTGCCCGGGAACTCAAGGACTTTAAGACGAGTGAACAAGGGAGCTACTGCCAATTGTCACCTTGCCAAAATGCATAATCGGTGGTTACGTTGGTCCCTCAGAGTCTCTGAGTTTTGAACCGACCTGCAGATAAACCACTACACATGCGGGGAGGGGCTGTTTCAGAGCGGGAGGGAGAGAGAAAGGAAAGGAGGAATAGGGCAAAAACGAATCCCACGTCTCCGAGATCAGAGCAGGATGAAGTAGAGGTGTGAGGGACGCAGAAGGGGTGCTTCAGAGTTGAAAAAATACTATCACGGAAAAGGAAAGGTCAGCAGTGCTTTGGATTAGAGTTACTAGGAGCCCATTAGAAATTCCACTTGGAATTTATCCAACGGAAATAATTAATGATTGGCACAGAATCATTACAAAACTTTTCTACTAGTGAGAAACTAGAAAGTTCCAAATACTTCAAAATAAAGAACTGGCCAAATATATCGATGCAGTAGAATATCTACCACAAAGCTAGTGCACTGGTATTGGAAGAAAAACATTCAAGAGCACACAAAAATGTGTACAAAACTTTACAACACCTAAGAAAGCGATTTCTGCTGTAATAGGAGATCTGATTGAAAAGTACAGTCAATGTCCCAGCTTTTAGAAATCACAGTAAAAGACACATGATTAATCATCTCTCAAAATACACCTCTCACTTGGAACACACTTATCTATCTCTTGCCACTTTCCGAAGCAGACTAAGCAGTCCTCCTTCATGCCTGTCCCTAGCTTGCTGCCTCTGTGCCTTGGATTGTCTCAAAAGATTTTACTCTGTAAGAAACAGCCTGAGTGGCACAGTGCCAGACCCAGCCAGTAAGGCAGGTGAAGACGCACCGTGGTGCTTTTATACGGCTCCTTTCCACTGGGTGGCACTTGGGGGAAGCATTCATCATATTTCTGAGCACACTTCAGAGACCAGTCAGGAAAGAGGTCTTCCAGAACTACTCCAGAAAGTGGTAAGAGTGATGGGATAAGCGTGTTGGAAACGTGAGAGATGGTATTCTGATGGGGATTAATGCCAGGGTCTTTAACTGCAGTCATAACATTAAAAAATTAAACATTACAATTTTTGATCACTACTTTATGTACTATCTGATTTCATAATTAAAAAGTACACCCTGGGTGATAAGATTTTAGGGGATTTTAAGTTTTTAAAAAATTGTCTATTAAATATAGGTAATTCTTTTCTTCTTTCCAAAGGCTTTAAGATGAAACTGTTACTTAGGACGACTGCAAATGAACGGAATATTACTCTGGCAATTTCATCATCACCAAATCCTGGACAAGGTCTGCCTTGATACCTCTTTTCTCACACGAGGGCTCTCCCCTGAACGAGAGCGCCACCTTATGACCAAAATCAGACCAAACACCCATATTAAGTTTTAGATGATTTTACTGGAATGCAGCTATTCAAAGAGGGAAGGGGCACGTTTTAAGAAACATTACTATTTATATCCACTCTCATTTCGAGCCAGTAATAGGACATTTGAAAGACCTGCAAACGCTGCTCAAGGTACCTTTACACTTCCGCTCTGCCAGCGCCCCTCCCCCATACCTGCCAGCCGATAGCTTCTCTCCAGCTACTTCCTCCTGCTGGCTGCAGTGGGAGCCTGCAGATCATAGCTGCCAACAAGACTACCGTTTCTTGGAGGGCTGGAGCCTCGAGAAGAAGATAAATGTGCTAAAGTGGGAAAGGGAAACGCAAATACAGATAGCGGAGCGGAGCTCTATTGGAAGAAGTGTTTTTTTTTTTTTTTCCCCAAAAGCCAGTGCCAAGTTTTGATGGTTTATAAATCTAAACAGAAAAGCCAGTTCTTCCGAATTCCAGTACAATGTTTCAAATATTACTGAATAAATACCTTTAATTATTACTATTTTGGAAATAGAGTATTTAATGTGGTGGCAAAGAGTCCACAAAAAGCCTTAGCATTGTGAAGCATTGGAGATGGGCTTCTACACCTGAACCTTCAGGAAGGGAGGAAGCTGTTTCGGAGGCTTTCTTAGAAGACATCAGCACGAAGGCACTAAATCTTCTCCTAAAATATTATTTCCCACACTACACTTGTGACACACACAAAGAAAGGCATCCGTTTCAATGTTTGAAACTCAGACCCTCACAGGAGCAATTTGAACAAATCCCTTGACGAGCTAATATACTAGTTTCTGAAGTTGATGTCAAACTATCCAATCTTTATTCTGGGGAATACAGGAAACTGTAAGGGTTACTGTCATAGTTTATAAAGAAAAACAAAGTCTGTCCTGTACTGACTTCCAAATTATTCCCACCTGAATGTCAAAGACTTGTGTGAAATTATCCATAGCACAAAGGCACAAGACTTTTGTAATCACAGAGGGTCGGGGTGGCAGGGTGTCCCTGGTTTTACTTGTTCCTTGGCACAGATGACAACACCAAGTGCCACGCCCACAATGCCGATACTCTGAAAGCATGCATTTCTTTTCTTGCACTTTTCCAATTAGATTTCATGGCACACGCCACGCTCTATGCGTCTCCAAGATCAAGACTGAAGTAGGAAACAGGCAAGGTGTTCTTTTGGTTTAGGTGCCTAGCTAGAAAGAATTTAAATTGCTTCTCTTGAGGAGGAGGGGAGATAAAAGTCTACAGTAAGTATTCAGATAAGTCCAGCCCGGTTGCCAGGAAATTAAAAGATTCAATGAAACATTCACCCATTCAGGAAAGGCCACGTACTCTGGAGCTCAGAGTCTGATACCATCGCATTTACATGGTCGTCAGCACCTCTGAAATCGTGATTAGGTCTCTAATCAACAGAGACTATTTCAGCATGATGTCTAATAAATATTCTGAACAGTACGGAAAACCTCCTGCGCTCTGTAGCTCACACCGCTGAAGGCAGCGGCCTATGCAGAGCCATTCTGGCCCACTGCCAACTTCCTCCAGGCCTCGGCTCGTTAACAGGGTGACATCTGTAAATGCAGTGGGGGCCAAAGGAGGGGAGGAGGGATGAGAAGGAGAAAAAGATGAATCATGGGGTTACCTTTGATAATAATGAGGCAATTAATTCTATCCCTTTTTGTTAAAAAGCCATTATTAGACTTTAATTTTGGTATAAATTCATAGGTAAAAAAGCACTAGTCTATTAGTGGATTTCTGCCATTCTTAGATTCTGTTTGAACCAAAATGAGCTGCTTGTTGGCCTTACGAGCTGACGCTCTGCTTCTGCTTCTATTCTCATAAGGAAATGCACATCCTTTTTGTAGACAGCAGTGCCCACCAAGAACTGTATGTATCACAAAAAGAGAAACCCGTGTACATACTTTAACGCTCCACTGACTATGACATCATGAGCTAATACAAGTTACAAAGGTAACTTGCGGAAGGTGGTGGGTGTTAGCTTCCAGACCTTCAGGAGTATGGTGAACTGCTCAAGTGCAGACACATTTTTTTGGTGGACTCTATATTTAGTGCTACATCTTTCTTCTTTTTGTTGGTGATTGTGCTGTTTAAAAGGGTTTATAAAGCAGAATGCCAAAGGGCTGTCCAGCATTCCCGAGCTAAGGAAGCTCAGGAAAAATCCTCATGGAGAAAATCCACATTACAAAAGCTTTGTTCAGGTAAGGGCTATACTGCTGTTGGCCCTGAATTGCGTGTTAATCAACAGTGTACCTAACATAAGGTGTCTCAAAACACAACACACACGGAACAAGGGTATGTACTGATTTACTGGTTGTGATGAAAGACTTTCAGGAACCTAACCCTGTATTTCCCTATGAACAATGAGTAGTTCAGTATTCCTAATCTAGCATTCACAGTTTATTTATAGAATGTTACTACCAAGAACAATGAGAACTGACTACATATCAGAATGCAGATGCACTGAAATTCACATTTCATCATTAAAGACAGTTATAAAAGTCAGCTTATATGGGTTCAATCCTCAGCACTAGGGGGAAGAACATTTGAAAAGTCTAAGAGATGAAGGGAAGGGGATGAATGGGAAGGGAACAAAAAAAGTAAAGACATACCATGTACATGTACCAAATACCCACAATGAAAATAGTCATTAAGTATCGCAAATAAGAACTGATCAAGAAGAGAGAAAAACAGCCATGCAGGGTGGCACACCCCTTAATTTTAGTGCTAAGGAGGCTGAGGCAGGAGGATCACTGTCTGAGGGTAGCCTGAACTATATACCAAGACTCTGTCTCAAAAAAAAAAGCTAGAACTAAAACCAAAACTAAACCAAACAAAAAAGTCAGATATAACATTTGTCATTCTTTTGGACTGTCCAGGGTGAAAGGAAAGTATGCTAGGTAGATAGATTTCTATTCTGGTTTTATTTTTGTGAGTTTTTTGTTTGTTTTGTGGTACTAGGGAAGGGTATAAAAGCTAAGGCCTCATGTATGCTAGGGAAATGTTCTACTATGGAGTCACACTCAACCCTTCTGATGTGTATTTTGATGCTGTGTCTCACTAAGGTACCCAGGCTAGTCTTGCACTTATAATCCTTCTGCCTCAGCTTCCCAAGCAGCTGGCACTACAAGCATCCACCACTGTCCCCAGCGTGGACTGCCATTTCTCATTAGGCAAACACTTCTGCCTTCCAGAATAAGGTGCAAGATGTAAAAGATAGCGACTGACTCACATTGTCTTAACTAAAATTAAATGTATGCTTTGAAAAAAATTATCATGCAAGAAAATAGGACTTGAATCAATAGGGACATTTAAGAAGTCAGAGTAAGTCAGGAACATTATGAAAATACTCAAGAATGTTATTTCTAAAAATGTACCTGGAAAACTACTGGATTATATCAAAAGGAAAAGGAGGGAAGAAAAAGGGAAGAATGAAGGAAGGGAGGGGAGAGGGAAAGGAAGAGGAGAAGGGAAAGAGGGTAGGGTTGGTCTTCCCCTCTTAGCACTAGTAGTAAGCACTTATGACAACAACCCTAACAGGATAACGTGGGCTCTTGATTAGACAAGAGTTTAGTTACAAAGACGTTTAAAGTCAGAACCATTATAGGGTTAGGCTGGAGAACGTATTTACATTCTCATAAATGACAGTGCTATTTGTTATTGTCAAGGATATGTGTAGTATTATTTAGATACTAAGCCCTATCCCCATGATATATTTTTTTTATTTGTCTTGGTACAAATGAGAAATTCAACTAGTACATACAGATTTCTTTATATTATGCTCATACTAAGGGCTCTGTATTTATTTTCTCACTTTCTTTAGGATTATTTCTGCTCTTATACGTGAGGATCACACTGATGAGGGCTGTACACCCTGAAGACATGACTGAATGCCACACACCCCGCTGGATGAGATAGCCTTGCAGAAGAAAGGGTTTCTCAACATCATGCAAGCCAAAGACGGCCTCCAGCCATCATGACCTCCAACCAGTGGCTCCACTGTTACCACCAGGTGAGAAGCCGTTCATGTGCTTATCACACAGCTTCCATACAAAAACCTTACGAGTCAAGTAGTATTACTCATATTTCCCAGAAGAGGAAACAAAAGTTCTCAAATGCGAGTTGTCATGCTTATAACTCTTTCCAGCTCTGGATGGGGTTCAAGCTCAGCTGCACAGGTGTCACACAGCGCCCTCATTTCCTCAAGTTCAGGTGCGCTGCGCTGAAATTCTGCTCTCACTGCGCCTGCGCCACAGCAAGGCCCCTGCTGAGGTCACAGACTGCTCTGCGGCTTCCTGTCACTGTAGAACCCATTGGCTGGGGGTCTACTCGGAAGCTTCAACACGTTCTCAAGTGCACAGATTTGTCATCTCAGAGTTTTAGAGATATATGAATGAAAATCTGCATAGCATCTCTCTATTGTCAAGGATGAGTTTCAGGACCAGCTGGAGGAGGACGTAGGTGGAGGCCACGCTTAGTGGTAAAATGTGTCCACATTCCATCAACACCGTCCTCTCCTCTTAGACCCAAGGTGCTACGGAAGCACCTTTCTGTTCTCTTTTTAATGTGACTTGTCTCAACATAAGGTTATAATTGGGATTTTGTGTGCTCACAGGTGAAGAGAATCACTTTGAGATTTCTAACATTCATTTTACTATTAAGTAAAAATTTTTATTACTACAAATATGTTCTATGGGGATTTAGCTCAAGTGGTATCGCACCTATCTGGGAAGCACAAGGGCCCGAGTTTGATCCCCACTACTGCCGAAAAAAAAAAGTTTTTTGAATGTGCCACAAATAATATATTAAAACTCCATCTCTGATAAAGACTTCCCCGATATCTTGTTTGGTATGATGAAAGGCCCTAGAAGACTTCCTAGCGGCCACCTACCATGGACTGGAAACCTAGTCCACAAGATGAGGGAAGTCCCAAAGAATCTCTCTGGCCACCGTCAGCTCTAAAACTCTGTAAATCTATGACACACTTAATAAACATCACACGCAAGGTTCTTGAAGCGTCCAAGTCATTTTCTTTAAAAGCCACCAAGTAATTCCCATACATTCGAATCAGCAGTTTATCTGGGCTATTTGAGGAGGAGGACTAAAGCAAAGATCTGGACTCAGAGGAAGATGGAAAGTGCAAGACACTATGGAGTACAGAAGGGATTCATAGCGCATGGAAGGAATTCAAGACAAGCTTATATCCCTTGAGAGAAGAAAAGGGAATGAGACAGAGCTAGACACAAAGAAAAGTAAATACAGCCCCATCACTACTATAAATAGCTAGTATGTATTTGCTGCTTTTGATGCACTAGGCAGGCAAAATGCAACCACGCCACAGCCCAACACAATGCAGAAGGCCAAGAGGTTAAAGCAGAAGGAAGCGTGGGATACAATGAGTTCTGAGAACACCCAACAAGCTGTTACGCATTTATATTCATGTGTATACAAAACATGGGAGAAGAGCATGACAAATACTGACTAAACATTAGTTGACCCTAGAAAGAGAGAAAGGACATTTATGTCTTGGTCTGCATGGGAAATGGAGCTAGGAGCTGGCACATAGAAAGGTTAACAGGAGACTTGCTCATAACATGGCTAAATCCTGGAAATGTTAACAAGGTTGAGCTTGTCAGTGGAAAATGGCTGGCTGTCTCCTTAGCTAATCCGTCCTGGTTCTCACTCTGCTTCTAGGGAAACCAGAGAAGGGTAAGCCTGCTATCGTGGCGGCCAGACTGATGTCTCTGTGCCAGGCTGGGCACTGTGCTGAGCGGCTGGACACCAAGTGCAAGTTTTGCCAAACAAGTGCAAATTGCTAACATGCTGGAACCAAAGCAGCGCTTGCTGGTGCATGGATAATGTGTAGTCAAGTTAACAGATGCTGTATCTATTGCAAAAAGCAATTTTAATGTGGCGCAATCTTGGACGACACATAGGCCAAAAGTTTCCAGCCTGCTTTGAAGACCGGGAGTTTTATAAAGGCACCAAGAATGAAGGTATATACAGAGTTGCCTAGGAAGTCATTTAAAAAGAAGATTCGGAGGCTAAAACAAGTTAAAAATCCCAACAACATCCTCTTTTTACAAAGAAGGAGACTGAGACTAACAGAAGGATATGAGGGAACATTTCACCTGATAATGTTGTGTGTACAAAGAACTCACAACATGTAAGGGCAGAAACACAAGAATCAATACTACAAGGTAGGGATATACACACATTTTACTTTATGATGGACACTGAGATGAGGAAAGAAGACACTTCATTGTCTTGTAGGGTTAACTTTGTCTTAGGACATTCTGTTTGCTATCGTGACTGCTCACATACCTTACCCTGACTTTGAGTGAATTCTTCTGATTAAATTATATATCTGCTTAAGTTTTAAAAGCATTACAACAGAAATAATATGCTCCTTCTGACGATTTAGGTGTCACATAGCAGGTATTTATCTTTTAACATCAAAATACGACGGCAATGAAAAATTTGGTCCTAAGACCAACTTCAAAAGTAATAGCGTCTCTATAAGCAGTACTTATTGTACACTGCCTTCTTTTGTCTAGTCTCATACTTGGCTGAAGGGGAAGGCCTTACTTGGATCAGCTTTGCAACTGCTCTGCTTCATTAAAGACATGTACAGCAAAGGCATTTGTTTTACTTTTGGTGTGTGGCGATGCTCACTGCTAGTGGATTAGAGTTTAGGTCATTAGAATAATGTCTAACATAAGGTTTCCATCATGTAAACACTTACGACCTTACTTTATGATGTGTTTACATAAAGTACACTCTAGCACCACCTTGGGACCTTAGGAAATACAGCATAGCATCCTGCTATGAATGCCCGAAATTCCAAATTCACTTACACTGAAGTATTCAGCTTATAGACTAATGAACTTCGAACACTTGTGCCTGGGTCCTATTTGCTCCCATGAAGTAATTCTTTTAATTATTATTACAATAGCAAAGTAATATTTCGTCTATTTGGAGGTTGATAAAAGATATCATTTCTGTGTCAAGAATATTAAAGCCTGACAGCGTTTGCTGGTACTTTATCCATCAGTCCTCCGAAACTAGAGTAGAAATAGGATTTCGTGCTATCAGGTCATCTATTCTTTTACAGACGTTCCAGCATTTTTATAATACAACATTATGTTCTTTCTTGGTTAATTAACATAGAGATCAATGCAACTTTGTATTGATTAAGGATCTCAGTTATCTTATTGAAGTCCTGCCAGCCATGTAATCATGGCAAATTACCAGTGATCAGATCTGACTTTATAAAAACACAGTGTATTTGTCAGTGATCAAAGTGGAAAGCTGAAGATGACAAATCTGTTTTCAAGTTTCACCACTATCACAATTCCACCTCTAGCTCATTCCTGCACCCACAGCAGTGTTTCTCAAAATGTGACAAATGACCCTGGGGTCCCTGGGACCCTTCCAGGAGCTTCATTAGGCTGTAATTATTTTCATGATAAATACAAAGAACTTATTACCTTTTTCACTGTACTAACATTTACCCTGATGGTATAAAAGCAAAGGTGGGTACAACTACTGCTGCTCTGGCGCAAATCAATGCAATGGCATCAGATGGCACTTGTGTCTGGGGCAGCGCTCACCGCCACATGCTAAAAGCAAAGCAAGTACAGTCTCGCATCCCTTTAATGAAGCAGTAAGTTTTCTTTCAGAAAGACATTAATTTTATTAAATCTTGCCCTTAAGTACCTGCCTTTTTGCTCTTCTGAGACAAAATGGGAAAGAGGCATAAAGCACTTACACTGACCAAAACTTCACATTTTGTGAATGCGACACCCTCTCAGGAGGGTTGAAAATTTCCCTGATGACACAGATGGTGACACTAACAAATGTGTTATTATCATGGTATAATAAAATACTATTTGGAAAATCTGCATGACTCAGCAAGCCAAGACTTTACCAAAGACGAGTATTTCATGCTCTCACTTCTATGTGAAATCTACAAAGGTTCGTCTCACAGAAGCAGAGATGAGTCTGGGAAGAAACAAGGGAAATGGAGAGAGAAGAGTTAATGAGTACAGGATGCAGTGAGACAGGAGGGAAGACTTCTAATGCTCCTCAGCAGAGGAGGAGCGCTACGGGTGACAGCTATTAAATGTGTATTTCAAGTTGGATTATACACACAAATTCGAATGGTCCCAACATGTAAGAAGTGTTCGAGGGGCTGGATATGCTAGATACCCAGGTCTGCTCACTTCACACTATATCTAGGTACTGAAGTACTAACATACCCTACAGATATTTACTATTATTATGCGTGAATTAAACACTTTCTTAAAAAAAGTTTCAATATATACACACCAGAAGTTAATAATGTCATCAGTTACCACACTGAGTAAAATATGGAACTAAATAAAAGGACAATGTTGGTTAACTGGGTTCAGTCAGACTGTGCGGATCTGACCTGCTGGGAGTTGCCCCGGGAACTGTGAGGCACATCTCTGGGTGTGCTCGGTGCGTCACGGAGGGATGACCCTGGGTCTCGGCCCTGTTCTCTGGCTCTGCTTTTCGGCTCTATGAGCTAAGCAGTGTTGTTCCACTCTGCCCTTCTGCCTGGGCGTTTCTGTTTTGAAGCCAGTGAGTCAACCATAGACTGAGTCCCCGAAACCATCACCAAAGTCATCTCTTTCGTTAAGTTGTATCAGGTCTTGTGTCCCAGCGACAGGGAAGCTGATGCAAAGACACAAATGAAGGTCCCTTCACCTCACCCCTAGTATCTGTTAATCCAAATATAAGAAAAAAGAGAGATCCACATATTCATGAATGGTTTCTGCACTGCCACTGGTAATATTTAGATGATGTTCCTGATACAGCGTTCATAAAACTTTCCCCTTCTGGTAACTCACTTCACTTTGCTCAGGGCAAGGTCTTCATATTTATTTGTTCTACTCCATCTTTCTGACCCCATGCTTGGCCTCACTGTTATAAATCCCACCTCTACCTTCTCTCTGTGTCACGCTCCTCCTCCCTCGCACGACCTTGCACGACCATTAGAACAGCGGTCGGGCCGTTCTGTGTTCTAAGGCTACACAAACAAGTCCTACCTGGGAACTCAGGGAGGGGGCTGGGTGTGTGTGCGTGTCTACTAGCATCTGGCAGACAGCGTTGGAAACTATGCTGAATACCCTACTATGCAAATACAGAACGGCATCCATAGCAAAGAATGACCAGGCCCAAATGCCAACACCACTGAGACTGCAAAACACTGTCTTAAGAGGCAGGAAGACACTGTGCAATAATGAAACACAAAACCTATGCTCTCATCTTTTTAAACTTCCTCTGTTTTTCTCTTTAAAGAGTTAATTAACGTCCAGTGGCACAGTATAACATGTCCAGGTGACTGTCAGGCTAAGAGGTCTATAAACCAGAATTTTAAACCAGGTCTCTCCATCTTCTACTTATGTAACTTTCAAGCTATCTACTTCTCTGAGGCTTGTTTTTATAGTCTAAAAATATAGTGAAAATAAAAATAATCCTGTTTCGGTCTGTAATAAGGGTTAGAGATGATGTATTTAAAACCTAACAGACACACACACACACACACACACACACACCCAGTAGATGATCAATAAATGATGCTGTTGATCTTCTTGTCTTTAATGAGGACTCAATGTCTTCATTAGCTGCTGCAGTTAAAAGGGGGGGAGCCCATCATAGGCATATACACAGAGGTGGAAGAGACAGCGTCTACCTCATTTCAAATGACTAAGGGACATTCAAAAAAAGAAGTGTAGATGCACTCAGGCCAGAGACCCGTCTTTCCTCACCTGTGGTGTTTGCCCTTGAGTTCATAGTTAATTCCAGCCCTTTCCTTAGTGTATCTGGCACACGACTGCAGAGATGCAGACTAACGCAATGACAGAAGACACTGAGGTCAAGAAGCAGCCCAATTGATGGGCTGGAGATTTAGCTCAGTGGGACCAGTGCCTGCCTAAGAAGTGCAAGGTCCTTGGTTTGATCCCTGGTAACAACATACAACAATAGTAGGAGTGGTGACTCACTCTTATAATCCCAGCACTCAGGAGGCAGAGGCAGGAGGATTGCTGAGTTTGAGGCTTGCCTAGGCTACATAGTGAGCTCAGGGCCAGCCTAAATTACAAAGTGAGACCATGTCTCAAAAAAAAAAAAAAAAAAAAAGAAGCAGCCCAACCAAAATCTAAACAATGTCACTGTCTGTTTAGAATTGCTTTTGCTATTCTAGGTCTTTTGTGGTTCCAGATGAATTTTTGGATTATTTTCTCTAGCTCTGTGGAGTATGGTGTTGGGATTTCAATCAGCATTGCATTGAATCTGTATAGCAGTTGTAGGAGTATAGCCATTTTGACAATATTGGTTCTCCCTACCCAGGAACAAGGGATGTCTTTCCTTTCTGATATCCTCTTCTATCTCCCTTTTCAGACTCCTGTAGTTTTCAGAGTAGAGGTCTTTCACCTCCTTTATTAGATTAATTCCTAGATATTTCACTTTTCAGGGTGCTATTGTGAAAGGGATTGACTCCCCAATTTCTTTCAGTAAGTCTTTGTGTATACAAAGGCTGTAGATTTTTGAGCATTGACCTTGTACCCAGCTACACTTCTAAATTTGGCAATTAGGTCTAGCAGTCTTTTGGTTGAGTTTTTAGGAACTTCTATATAGAGAATCATACCACTGGCGAATAATGATAGTTTAACTTTTTCCTTTCCTCTCTTTATCCCTTTTATTTCTTTGTCTTGCCTAATTGCTGTGGCTAATGTTTCCAGCACTATATTGGACAAGAGTGGTGACACCGGACATCCTTGTCTTGTTCCTGATCTTAGTGTAAAAGGTTTCAGGTTTTGCCCATTTAAGATGATGCTGGCTGTTGATTTCTCGTAAACAGTTTGTATTAATTTGAGATAAAGTCCATCTATTCCAGTTCTCTGTAGGGCTCTTGTTTGTGTTTGATGATGACTAAAATGCCCAAGCCAGGCACGGTGGTGTGCACCTGTAGTCCCAGCTACTCCGGAAGCTAAGGCAGGAGGATCCCAAGTTCCAGGCCAGCCTGGGCAACACAAGACGCTGTCTAAACAACGACAAAAGGCAGTCGATAAGATAGAATAAATAAGAACACCCGATGCAAAATAAATAGCCGTGCTTCACAAACTGCCAGAAGCTTTCAAGAGCTAGGTTTTGGTATTCGTGCCCTTCCTAACTTTCTCTCAGGGAAGAAATCCATTTGGACGTCATCCTGGAACACGGAGCTGCCCATCAGCCCAAGCTCGGTGTGCACGGCCTCTGGGGGGCGCACTCCCGCCTCGGAGCACAGGCTCCCCACCCTCTTCTCAGCCAAACCGCAACTCTGTCCTTCAACGTGACTGCTGTGTGTCTCCAGGGTCTTAAGAACGTGTAGTTTAGATTCTCAAATCTTTCTCTGGAGCCCTCTATCCTGTTTTTGATCTGCTCACTGCGACTCACTGTCCCAGAGAATGGACAGATATGTTTCATCTGATTAAAATAGCAGTGCTCATTCTAAAATAAAGCTGTAAGGTTATTACAAATGTGACATTCCTCCCACACATGAGGTACACTTTGAAGAGTGGTATCTCTCCTAGGATTCAGCGAGGGGGAAGCAAAACTATGGGCCACTTCCCAGCGAGGCATTAAAATTAGTGGTGAGTGTCATTGGACTGTATTATTTGTCTAACTTTAGCCCACGTAACGAGGTTTGGTACTGGGCCCTTTTCACTTCTCAGCATATGCATCCTGTATACTCAAGACGATGAAGCAGCAGTTCTGCTGGTGCTATACCAAGTGCATCTTTCTACATACTTAGCTTATAATACGCCATGATAATTAAATTTATAGTGACGCCCAAGAAGCTGTGCCACTGCCAATTTATACAATACTGTACGTGCATCTCCACAGTCCAAGCAAGGTGCTTACGCTCCTGCTTCCTCCAACAACCTGACTCCCCGCTGGGAGCTCCCAAGGAGGAAGGCCCCCTCCTGGGCGCTGACCTGATTCAACTTCTTTGGACAACTAACTTCTGAGACTGGTCTTTTCAACAGTTCTTCCAGAAGAAAGGACCCTGGGCATGTGTGAGAGAGGAGGCTGTCGTCGTGGGCCCTTCCAGCTTCCCAGGGCAATCTGGCTGGCTTCTACCTGGGCCGTGTGTCTCCTGGGCGTGTTGTTCTCTGGGCACTGTTTATCCTTTTGAATGACTGCTGCTCCTAAAGTAGCTGGCCAGGGAGGGGATCTTCCTCTTCCTCCGATGGAAGTGATGCTACCACAAGCATCTCTCTAACTCTCCCAGGGCGTTACCCTAAGTTGCTAGCTGGGGAGAGCAGGACACAAAAAGGCAGCGAAAGCAATGGGAGTTCCTAAGTCTTCAGGGGCTTACTCACCATCTGGGGCACTGCTGGCAGGGGCTGGAGGAGGGATGGCGAGTGAAGGAAGCGCGGCGAGCTTGGCTAGGGGCAGAGAGCGAGGAGGGCCTCACCAGCCAAAGACGGTTGGTCTCCGGAGGGATGTGAGTTATCCCGGGGCATGGTGGGTGGGGGAGGAGGAGTGGGGAGCGGAGGGGCGATGACTGGTGCTGCTCTGCTCATGGCCACTCCGGGCACCAAACGGCGCCCTGCTGGGTTTTGCAGCCACTGCCTATGCACGTGGTCCTCCACCAAGGAAGGCACTGTGCAAAGCAAGTGACGTCAGCCACCTCTGGTCTCTAGCCTAACTTCCGTTTCCCTAAATTCATCTCTTGTTGTTAGCCAGGCCCTGAAACCAAAGCCAGCTCTGCTATCGTAACTGAGAAAATTCCAATGTGCAGTGTGTATTTGCGTGTCTCCGTACGTGTGTGTCTACAAGAGAATGAAGAAAGTAAACTAGGTATCAAAGCATGATTTATTTTTAAAGTTAATTTGGAGAACCCCTAAACTCACACAAAATTTCCCAGAGTAAAAATTTTCACACCAGTTAGAAAGTACCTTTGAGACCTCAGTAGGCAACACGCCCCTCAGGGATCATCTGAGAACACTTTCAAAAGTGCTCAGCGCATATTAGGGCCAAGATTGCCAAATGGTAGCTTGAAAATGAGACATATTTTAGGCAATTAGTGACAGAAAACGATTATGTTTAAGAACTGTCAGTGTGGTTCTGATGGTCATACAGACCCAATATATATTCTTATGATAAAAATTAGAACAAAATACTGAAATATATATGCTTGTATATGAGTCATATGTATGCCATACATGTATAAAATATTTTATGTGGATGTATATATGATTTGTATAGTATCTTATTAGTTTCACTCTTGTGCATGCTTCTTAAGTTTTAGTTAGCTCTAACAGATACAAAAAGTCAGGATATGTACAAAGTGAAACTGAAAGGAATGCTAATGTACTACACTAATGAACATTTTTAAATGGCAAGCGTTCCACAAGCTGTTACACTGTATTCTAAATAACCAGGCAGGTTTTAAAGAAAACCTATGAGTAGAGCCATGGATAAAAAAATGAGAAAAAAATCACAACTTACTTTAAATAAAATTTGAGCAGTATTTCAAAATCAGATGAGAGAATTATCTGACATATAAGATATGAATATAAATATAATTTTTTTTAATTGCTTTTTGGAGACAGGGTCTCACTTTGTATTTCAGGCTGGCCCTGAGCTCACTATGATGCCCAGGCAAGCCGCCGCGAACTCAGCAATCCTCTTCTCTCTGCCTCCCGAGAGCTGGGATTACAGGCATGAGCCACCACGCCCGGCATTGTGGTATGCGGTGTTGATTGCTGGTGGGCGTGAGTCTCCACGCCCAGCATTGTATGTGGTTTCCGGGGATCGAACTCAGGACCTTGCGCTTGCGAGGCAGGCGCCGGAACCACTGAGCTAACCCTCCGGCCCAATATAATTTTTTTTTTAAAAAACCCTCTTTTGGGCTTGCTTCGGCAGCACATATACTAAAAAACCCTCTTTCCCCATAGACAAGTTTAAGACAGTTATTAACAACTGATTGTCTTAACATTTGCACAGCTCCCGAATTTTCAAAGCACTTTTGTATCTATGATTTTACTTTCAGAGGCAACTAGATAGCTCTTCATAAAACCAAAATGTGAACGGTATGTAAGTGGGAGGAAAGGTTAAATATTAGAAGTAGATGAATTTGCTCAACAAATCAAAACATTTAATTCATTTGTTTGAAACAGAACAACTTTAATTATATACTTCTGGTCATTTCCCTTCTTGGGCAGGAGGATAAGAATAATCTCCATTTGTTTGTGTCAGGAGTTATCAGCAAAGGAAATAAAATCCCGATCTTTACGAGAAGAAAATTTAAGATAACCACAAATAGAAGTTTCCACTTCCTCACCCAGATAGGCTTCTCATCCTGACTGTCTCTGTACAAATTTATCTGAAGTTAGGAAGCAAAGTGGTTTAAGCAAATGAGCTTTGGACAGAACACCGTGTGGAATCCCAGCCACTCTACTTCTGTTAAAGGTCCCATTGTTTGTGGTATGAGGCTGCAAAGCTTTGAGTTTGTCTGTGATTCCTTCTTCCACTCTGTGTCCCGCTCCGTGTACTTCCTGCCCTAAGCACACCGGCCCACGAGCCTGTGTCTTCTGCCCCTGTGCCCTTTTCCTAGGGGCACTCTGCTTGTCCTTCAAGGGTCTTCCCTGGCATCCCCACCCCAACCCCTTCTTTGACCCCTCCCATGACAGAGCACTCTTCTGCACCGTATCATTTTGCTCTCACGTTACTATCTGCCTTATGTTGTGATATTCCTTCCTTTCTCCTTGAAAGTATATGAGGAGCCTCCTGAAGGCAGGGACTGTATTTTCTGAGCATTCTATCTCCTGCCAGCTTAGCATAGTGCCTTGTGCAAACTGGAAATACTCAATTTAATACCTGTTGAACTGTAAAGAAAAGCACATACATTTTAAATAAAAGTAATATGTGGCCAGAGATTTAGCTCAGTGGTTCTAGCGCCTGCCTAGCCAAGTGTAAGGTCCCTGGCTCAATCCCAGGTAACCACATACAACAATACCAGGCGTGGTGGCTCATGCCTGAAATGCCAGCACTTGGGAGGCAGAGGCAGGAGGATTGCTGAGTTCGAGGCTTGCCTGGGCTCCATAGTGAGCTCAGGGCCAGCCTGAACTAAAAAGTGAGACCCTGTCTCAAAAATAAAAAGTAATATGTGAATGCAGATAAAGTCGTTCTTAGCTCAAGGTCTTTTTTTTTTTGAGACAGGGTCTCGCTTTGTAGTTCAGGCTGGCCCTCAGCTCACTATGTAGCCCAGGCAAGTTTGGAACTCAGCAATCCTCCTGCCTCTACCTCCCAAGTGCTGGGATTATAGGTGTGAGCCACCATGCCCAGCACTGTGTTATGTGGTATTGATGGCTAGTGGGGGCGTCACCACACCCAGCATTGTATGTGGTTACTGGGATCGAACTCAGGACCTTGTGCTTGCAAGGCAGGCACCGGAACCACTGAGCTAAATCTTCCACCCAGCTCAAGTTTTTAATAAAGAAGTACGCTGCCAGTTCACTCAAAGCACTGTTATTATTTTAATAAGTAATCAGCAACCAGTAAACTACTTAGCCAGTGAAATGTAATTCAGAGCTTTCATATGCATAGGTATGAGTCACTCTGACAGCTGGGTAATTCTTTCCTGCTTGTACAGGTAGAGAACATCCATCTGCAAAGACTACAGAACAACCACAAGAACAAACAACCCGAACACAGTGTCAGATGTCACAGCTGGGCCAACAGCCCACTGCTAGCCCTAGAGATGGCTCATTCATTGACTGACAGGGTGTTCAGACCTCTGTTCTAAAGCCGTGGGAAGCCAGCAACACGGAGCCAGGGTCCTCATACAAGTTCTAAGCCCAGCCTAGGCAACTTAGTGAGACCCTGTCTTTAACAATTAAAAAAAAAAAGGGCTGGAGATTTAGCTCAGTGGTTCCACCACCTGCCTCGCAAGTGCAAGGTCCCTGGTTTGGTAACAAGTAACCACAGACAACAATACTGGGCATGGTGACTCACGCCCACCGGCAATCAATACCATATACCACAAATGCCAGGTTTAGTGGCTCAAGCCTATAATCCCAGCACTTGAGAGGCAGTGGCAGGAGGATTGCTGAGTTCGAGGCTTGCCTGAGCTACATAGTGAGCTCAGGGCCAGCCTGAACTACAAAGCGAGACCCTGTCTCAAAAAACAAAACAAAACAAAAAAACAAAAACAAATAAAAAAAGATCAGTTTGTCATTCAGTGAAAAGGCTCTGTGTTCAGTCCCCTACCAAAAACAAAACACTCCAAACATTACTTTTTAGAAGCTCTATATTAAAGTTTTATTATTTTATTTGACTTTATTTTTTTGAGCCAAGGTCTTATGAAGTTGCCCAGATTGGCCCTGAACTCACAATTCTGCCTTCGCCTCGCCAGTCACTGGTATTATAGACTGACACACCTACTACTGTCTTACACTGACTTTCTTAAGTATTCAAAGGGGATGAAGTCTCCATCATTTTTGAAGTGTGAATAATATTCCAGTTCTTCCAGTACTTTGGAAATGTTCTTTCTCACTTTCTATGCCCAGTCAAAACCAGGGCCCGGGCTTGCATGTACTCTACCCCTCAGCTACATCCTCAACCCCTGAATTATTTTTAGTATAGAATTTCAAAGAAAGGTATAGGAACATTTGCTACAGATAATTTGGGGTCCTTTTATTTAACTGGAGAATTTCAGGAATTACAGACAGAAACACACAACTTCCACTTCTAGGTAATGCGACATTATACAACAGAAAAGCACATGGGAAACAAAAGGAAGAAATGAGAGAGAGAAGAGACAAAGAGAAAGAAGAAGGCAGAGAACGAACTGCAGAACAGTGAGGAGGACTCAAAGATGGGACGTGTAGGTGACAACTGTTGTCTAAATGGTTGAGAAAAGTGATGGAGGCTTTTCTCTCACAGAAGCTACAATTAGAAGCAAGATGAATACATGAGGCACCACGGGACATTTATGTCTTCTAAAAAGCAACAGAGCACATCAAAGTTAAGTAGTAGTTGAAGACATTTACATGCTGACAAGAAAGAACTGAAAGGACCCAATAATACTTGAGTTGCTGACCAACAGATCTATGCAAAAGACTTTTGGTCTATTCCATTACTTAGTTCTAATGTCAATCTTAAGAGTACGGCATTGTCAGTTTCTAGTTTAAGGACCAGACAACTGAAGCTGTAAAATACAAGTAACAGATCAAAGATCTCACATCAGGTAAAGGAGCCGCAAGTTGAACACTGGCAGTCTCCATTCATTCATTCATTCATTCATTCATTCACTGACACACATATTCATTCATTTACCAACACAGTACTACTGACCTCTGGTGTGTCAGTCACCGGGAGTGCCTAATAAGGAAAACAGACATAGTCCTTAATTTCAAGAGTTTATCACCTAGTAAGAAAAGCAGTAAACAACTAAATAAACCAGTATTTCATTATAAAATTTCACACTATGAACAAAAGGGACAGAGTAGTAACAGAATAAAGTGGAGTATTGTGAAGTTAACTTGGTTAGAGAAATCCAAGACCAAACGGAGGGAAAGAATCTGTAGCAGAAACAGGAAAAGGTGCTCACAGAAGAGAGAGGACTTGCAAAGAACCCAGGACGGGCCTCCACAGCATGATCCTCTGGGCCAGGAGGGCAAAGTAAAGAAAGGTAGGTCTACAGGGAAATCTTGCCAGGCAGGATCATGGGATAGCAGCTGCTGCAGGTTTGGAGCTTGGGCTTTAAATGCATCAGGAAGGTGCAAAAATGGTTTTATAGACCACATTTGCATTTCTGAAAGACCACTCTACTTTCTGTATGTGTATTTGATAGGAGGTAAAAGGTAAGAGCAGTAAATGGAAAGACTTTAGTAGGGTTTCCGTAGTCACAAGGACAGAGCAGGTGGCAGAGGAGACAAAGGAAATGGGCCTCACAAGGGATCTAAGCTATATTTTGGTAGCAGGAACCAGATATGACGATGACAGAATGGATCTGCAGGGGTGTCTCTGAATCCTTGCACAGCTGTTTGTGTATCTGATTTCCTTCCTTCCTTCCTTCCTTCCTTCCTTCCTTCCTTCCTTCCTTCCTTCCTTCCTTCCTTCCTTCCTTCCTTCCTTCCTTCCTTCCTGCCTTCCCGTCCCTTCTTCCTTTTCTCTCTCTCTCTTCTCTCTTTCTTTCTTTCTGCAGTATAAAACCCTGGCCCCATAGTACATGTCTTATAATGCAAAGTTAGCTAGATTTATACTGGCACTTTAAATTATGCATATTTTGATAAGTCGTTTCCATGCTCAAATCTCCATTTGCAGGCTAAGCTCCCTATCTCATTGCAACAACCGGTTTGAGGCACATTGTCTAGGAAGAGACAAGTCTCAGATGTGATGTGGCAGAGAGAAAGAGGGTTTTCCAACCAAACCACCAAGGGGTGAACTGCAGCTTTGGCACTTTGCCACTTTGCTGGGTCTACACAAAGAAGTCACAACTCTGAGCCTCAGACTTTGCGTATCCAGGTAAAGAACCTCTTGCAGTTCCACTGGGAGACTTCAGTATCTTACAGGAAGTCCCAGAATAATACTGAGTACTGAATAACACTGAGTCCCAGCAGTAGGTCCTCAATAAATGGGAGACTCTCACTCTGCCTTCACCCTTCCCTTTTCTGTCCTTTTCTACCCTGCCTGCTGTCAGTGGTAATCCCCCAGCTCTCCAGTGTCTCTCCACCAGAACACAGAGGGCCCTGTGTGGCCAGGGTACTTGACTGTTACATTTAACATAACAGTGATATACTTTAGGTTTGGATCCTAAAGGATACTCATATGAAAGTCATATTTAATACAAAAATTCTAAGTCTGCAACAACCACTTTCACCTCCTGACTGTCAAAAAAAATATAGAACAATCAGTTAAATCTGGGTTTCACATAAACAAAAAAAAATTGTAAATGCAGTATATCTCACACAATATTTAAGGCACAGTCATACTAATTTTTTTTCACTATTGTTAAGTTCCAATTTAACTGGGCACCCTGCATTTTTATTTGCTAAATCTGACAACTTTATGACTAGACCAGTCTCTACCAGGAATAAATGATTCCAAGATTCTCCCTTCACAGCCGGTGAAATGCTAACTCTTCACTGGATAAGACATGGCATCTCTCACCATCGTGATGTTACACTTCCACCGCTGCTCTTTGGGTATTTCAGCCATCACTTCTCACTCCCAACAACAAACATACTGTGCCCAAAGTCTATTGCGAGGTGCTATATCAGACATGGAATTTTACTTAGTGGCCACAAAGGATGCTGGTGCATGCATGAGTATAGGTTTGTGGGTGAGTGTGGGGGTGTGTGCGCCTGCTGTGTTAAGCTTTTTAAAAGATTATGCTCACAGTACATCACTGAGGATACATTTTAAGAATTTTCTAGTAGTGGAAAGTCTGATTTCTACCACATTAGTAAAAGCTATTTGGATCCTATAAAGGTTAGCCAATTATTGAATAAAATAAAAGAGAAAAGCTTTGATCGCTGAGGAAAAAAGCTTTTTAATCACTGTCTATGAAACTCAAGATCTGTGAATGCTTCACTAAAATCAGACCATATGAAATGAATGTGCATGTGGAGGCCACAGTTTTATCTGTCTTAGGGCTCCTTTTGAACATATTCAAGTGTTTCAATTTCTGGCCTCAGTACTAAGGGAAACAAATATAAGGAAGGAGAAGTACAGTTAACTGTATTGAATACCCAGAGCATTACTTACTACAGTACTTGCTACTGTTCCTCAACAAGATAAAGAACTTACTTGCTCCAGAATGAAAGTCAACACACTAAGGAAGTTTTCCTCTTAAACAACTGTCAGTTGAAATAAAGTATTAAATAGTATAATTTCTTGGGCCGGAGGGTTAGCTCAGTGGTTCCAGCGCCTGCCTCACAAGTGCAAGGTCCTGAGTTCAATCCCCGGTAACCACATACAATGCTGGGCGTGGAGACTCACGCCCACCAGCAATCAATACCACATACCACAGTGCCGGGTGTGGTGGCTCAAGCCTGTAATCCCAGCACTCAGGAGGCAGAGACAGGATTGCTGAGTGCGCGGCGGCTTGCCTGGGCACCATAGTGAGCTCAGAGCTAGCCTGAACTACAAAGTGAGACCCTGTCTCAAAAAAAAAAAAATATAGTATAATTTCTTTTCACCCTGGTACAAGTTCTTTTTCTCAATGTAGCCTGAAAATAAAAAATTCATTGACTAATACCAGTTTGTGGACCACGTTTTGTTTGAGTAACACCTATGTGTGTGAAAAACTCCAGAATTTTATACCTTCAATGATAGTATAAATAGAGGACCCTCCTTTCTGGCCATGTTAATGACCAAAGGTCCTTCTATATCACTGACATAAAGACATCAATGTTTTCTCCATCCTTAACAATTGAATTAAATCTAAAACCTACTAAAAAAGCTAGCTGCCCCAGTTTAGAAAGAAGAGGATGTGTGCTTACTCTTCCTGACGTAAGTCATTGACGCTGCGGTCCAGTGAGATCATGTCACTTGCCACCATGTTAAATCCAAATTCCTTAATGCTGGCTTGAACTGCATGTTTGAGTTCTTGTCCCAAAACCAATGGCTTGGCTTTCTCTCCAGGGCCACCAACCACTCCTTGAGGCTCAGGTTCTTTGGGTTCAAAGTTACCAAGGATCCCTGGGCGCAGCACAGGATCACGGTAGGTGAGTGTCTGAGGCTTAAATGTGAGATACTGTCTCTGCATTATGTCTTTCTGGGAATCTCCTCCAGCATGGTGCTCCTGTTCATTTTTGGCCTTGCTTTTTCTTCTAATAGACTCTAAGTCCACTTCTACTCCTTCCACATGAGGCCATGGCACCACAGGTTTGAATCTGTCATCCCCGGGAGCTAGTCCATTGCCTCCTCGGTTAGGCATGGGGTTATTGACATCTCTGTCTTCCTATACGAAAGGAGGGGATATACAATGAGTACATGAAGGCAAACCACCACAGTAGAGATTATGAGTCAATAGTCATGTTTTTTAAAAACCTGAGGCAAAAATAAAACAGTTTAAAATGTAAAATATAAGCAGGTCATCAATCAGGAGTTTTCATTAGAAGATGTATTTTAGGGTAGAAACGAGATACCAAAACAAACAAACAATTTCTTCATCTTACTATTGCCAAATACATGAATGGATGTACATTTTTAATTTATCTTTTGAAATGTAACTTTCTATCAAAGACCTCAAAATGATATATAGTATCAAGGGTTAAAGCAACAAGATTCTAGGATATTTGATTAAAGCACTTAATAGGTCATGTTGTACACAGTCATCTGGTGTATGACAATATAACCTTCTGTCAGCAGTGCAGCCATATGGTGGCAGTGACACTGGCTGGGTATCTCCATTACTCAGGGGCTTCGTGCCCGAAGTGGAAAGAACACAAGGCAGGAATATGCACTCAACAGGCCAAATAACAAGGGTTTTCCATTCAGTGAGAATATAGCTGAACTCAGAACTATGTAAAACCCTAGCAACTATAACTAGTCAGCCTGGGCTTTAAAATGATATCTAAAGCCTCGTTTGCCCCACACAGGGTAGTGTGGGTAAAAACAGATTCTGCATATGTGGATGCTTAGTAAAGGGCACGTTCTTCAGACCTAGACCGTTTTCATGACCTATGCAGAATATTCCATCAAAAACCCTGAATGCTTTTGCTTTTGCTAGTCCATTTACTCTTGTGCTAAACCAGTACCACTCTTTTCATAAAGCAATGTTTCTCTTAGTACTACTTTAGTGGATCTTTAAAAATACTGATGTCTCTGTGTGTTCAGTCCGAGCATCTTCAACAAGTTTTATTGAATACACACTTCCTGTCTACCCTCCACTAAAGATGCTTGTGATCTTTTCCCTGACTTAATGATTCTCTCTCCAACCATAAGCTGCTGCTGTTCTTAGGACGCTATGAGAAATCTGTTTGTTACTGCATCCCACTCTAGGTTACTTCGTTTTTCCCCAAAGCCCAGTGACCACTTGTCCACACCCATTTCCCAATCCATACACATTTCCGCTCTCCAGACGTTACTGTCAGCTGCTTCTCAAACATTTTGCTTGTATCTCTCTGGCACCTAAACGCAACATACCTGAAACTGAACCTCTCATCATTCACCTGACAGCATTTGTTTTGCTTTGTTTACTGTCTTCCCTGCTTCAGGGACAGGAACTGATCAAGTCCAAATTCTGTGTTCATCTTCAGCATCCTGTTCTGCCTGCCCCACCGACATCTGCTCCATCATGAATTCCTGCCTGTTCTGTCTCCCTGAATTTGGCCTCTTCTATGATCAATATCTTCACTGCTCTCATTTGGGCCATTTTTACCTCTAAACAAGAGGTAACAGTGATGACTAAATGATTCACATGTATTAACTTCTTTTATCCTGTAAGTACTGTGATTATCATTAAGATAGAAAATCTGACAGAGAAGTTACTCGAGGTTTGAATCAGTAAGTATAGTCAAAATGTGAATCTAGTTATTCAAGTGACCCTGCACTGAACCATGCTACCTACCTCAGTGCTTCTCAGCCCATTACACACTTTTTCTTCATTTTTTTACAGCTGTAGAGTGTGTCCCAAATTAAAATATAAGCATGCTAACTTTCCCTGCTTACAACTTTCAAAAAATGGCCCATTGCCTTCAGGAGGGTTTATGTTCCCTACAGGATCCAGCAGGCTTTCCAGGCTCCAGTTGGAATTTCTGTAATGTCTCCCTTGTGAATCAAGAGGGCAATGGTCAACCAATTTGAAAAAGGGTAAGTATTAAACATTTTTGGTTTTCAAGACCTGAATATCTCTGTTAACATTGTTCAAGTTTGTCACTGTAGTTGGGAAACAGTCATAAACAATGTATAAATTAGCAAATGTGGCTCCTTTCAATACAACTTTATATATATAAAGAAGTGGTAGGCTGGATTTGGCCTCCACGCCCTGGGCTAGACCACAGGCACCACTGCAATCCCAATGCTTATTCTGCCAGGTAACTCCTCAGTAAATATTTACTGAATATATGAATGAGTCTAACATTGCTGCTTGGTGGTGAGAGAGCTTAGAAGAAGGAAAGAGAAAGGAGGGACAACGGAAAACATGAAATGGGAGGGAGGGGTTCTTAACAGATCCTCATTGGCAATACCTAAGAATTCACCAGGAACAGAATTGTTCTCTGCTTCGTATTTTATTTATATATAATAGCACCAGCAAGTTTGAATTTTCTTACTTCTCAAAGCCTTTCTGCCATTAAATCTGAAGGCAGAATCAAATATTAGAACCATCTGTCTAATCCCATCAGTAATGAATAATCATGTCAAATCTTAATGTCATACAATTCATAGAATGGCCAGTAAAGGATAATACTTAACTTCCCTGAAAACTTCACATTCCTTCTTGTTGAGCATGAATGAGGATTAGTAAATGCCTTTGTGACTCACTGGCACTATGAAGCTTTCATAAGCAGCAGCTGATTTATTGTACAGCCAAAATCAGTGAATCACCATTGACTAGAAATGGAAAGAGAATCAGAGAGCTTTCCAAGATCATTCTGTTCATAAAAGCAGAAATGGGCTGAAAACATAATCACATATCATCAGATGGTAACAGAAAATACTTAAAGTAATTTCAGACTAGTCACTACTCACCTTACAACTTAGAGAGTACCCTCAACCTCATATTCTAAGAAAAATTATCTCATGAAAGACTTGAAGAGAATTAATTCCCAGGTCAAGACAGATAAATTAAGAGTTAAGAAAGTAGAGAGTTGAGCAGAGTGACTGGTTCATCCAAAGAGATCCAGGCCAGCAACCAGAATAAGCAGGCTGAGCACCACACAGTAAACCACTTGGAGCCCAGTCCTCAGCACTGAGACACTAAGACTTGATTACAGAGAGCTGCCTCTTGTATAATAGCTGATTTCTATTCTTTTTGCCTTTTCTCTCAAGATTTCTGATGCACCACAGTAGCCATATTACAAGTGAGTTAATACTACTGGTATACCAACCTGCAGGAGAGGTTTTACCAGGACATTTTGGACCAATTACATGCCACCCCTCTTTAGCCACATAAACAGAATATAAGTCACAGTATGTAA
The DNA here is from genome assembly GCA_004025085.1 of Thryonomys swinderianus. NCBI lineage: Eukaryota > Metazoa > Chordata > Mammalia > Rodentia > Thryonomyidae > Thryonomys > Thryonomys swinderianus. Next base: position 30,247 of record PVIC010011237.1, read on the forward strand.
TACAGATCTATCCTGTGCCATTGCACATGAAGAAAGTAATGCATCTTCCTAAAAGGTTGCCTATACCACAGATGTGGACATAGCAAAAGGAAGCATTCATTATATCTTCTAGTACACAAGAGCCTCCCCAAAGAGAAATCCTGTGTACCCCGTCAAGCCATCCTTGAATTTGCATACATACCACTGGGATTCTTAAAAGAGGTCCATTTGCACTGGTACAATAATTTTCTAAAGATCTTTGTGAATAATCATCGTCAACTACACTACAGATGACAGACTTTAAGTCTTTGAATCTTTTCTCGTTTCAAAACAATATTCCCATATCATTAGAATGATTTGTTACTCATTTCCCTTAATGAGAAAATTAATGTATTTAGAAATATTGTAACTTAGTAGAAAAGAATAAACTATTTTTGACAACTATCTTAGTTATTAATGATAAACCCATAAAAGTTATCTAAAATTTTGTATATTTTCTGATAACTGATTCAAAATCTTTTGACCCCTCCACCTAGAAAAAATTTTTTAAATACAAAACAGAGTCATTTACAATTATATCAGGCATTCAAGGCTTCTTCAAACACCAGGTAAGTGACAGAAACTGGAAGCTCAAAATCGAAAACTTTGGATCTTGTCTAAGTATTTAAAAATCAGCCATGAAACCAAACAAGTTTCCTCCCAGCACATTAGTCTGTAAAAATTAACATATCAGTTTCATATATGGTGTCTTTGGTTAACACCTATGCACTGGTGGTGTTCCTGGTTTTAAACAAGCCAGTGTCTAATGTCCATGGTCATCTCTGCTTCAAGAAGATAGCTTAGTATGTTTTTGATATTTAATCTCCTTCATATCACTGAACTTAGGGGATGCAAATTTTTTGCATGCTTTAGGAGAATAACTCCAGCTGGCAAGAAATATCTCCTTTATTTTACAAGTATAAATTTCCTTATAGAATACAGATTTATTTAAAATGTTTCAGAGATAAGAGGTCATATTAAAATTAACATTTGGAGACATTTAAACATTCTAATTTTTTAGGTTTGATCTTTTGAAATATTAGATTATTCTGGCTATTAGGTGTAACTTAAAAAGTAATGTTAAGAAGATATTACTAAGCACAGGTAATAAATCCTTTACATTTATTTAGAAACATGCAGTGCATATGCCAGGCATGATGATGCATGCCTGTCATCCTAGCATTCAGGAGGCTGAGGGAGGAGGATGGCTGCCAAGTTTGAGGCCTGCAGGGGCTACACAGTGAGTCCAAGGCCAGACTGAACGATATAGCAAAACTATACAATTCTGAATAAAGTTCAGGTCACTCAAACTAAAGTAGGTGATCAAATTGATAAAATTCACTTTTTCAAAACCAAGTCAATACATTGTATATTTTAAAGGTATATAGTAAATTGCAGATTATTTAGCAACCAATATTGTCAATCTTTGCCACCACCTGCCTTTCAAGGTATGTAAGTTCGATCCCTGGTACTGCAAAATAAAAACAAAACCAACAAAAAAACAACAAAATCTCAAAACCCTTTCAATTTTTAACATATTAAAATTATACCTAAAAAAGGGTAAACCACAAAAAATTCTTTATAGTAACTCCATTATCTCTACTGTTTTACTCTATAAATGTGAAATTCCCATTTAAGCTTATAGTTGTACAAACCGCAATTTCAACTCAGGAACCAGCTACCAGAAACCTCTCTCATCGTCCCTGTGAATATTTCTAACACTGTCTTCCTACACTGCCTTAGTACATTCACATGTTTTCCCCAGTCAGAGTGAGCCTGAGATACCGTGTATTATTTATGTGTGTGTCCAAGCCACTAACAAGACAGCAGGGACTCAGGGCTTATTTGTTCATGCACAAAACGGAGAACACCCTGCTGAGGATCATCTGTTGTTACCTTGCTGGACTTCATATTTGGCTTGGTTTAAGCTAGAAATCTAACAAGATAACTGAAAACATACTTCCCTAAGTATTTGAAATTTGAATAATCCTTTTTAAAATTTTCTTTTAGATGTGCAGAAATCACATCTCCAAGTGATAAGTCTGTGTTTCATGGAAAATGGGCGCTTTCTTTAAACACAGCAAAGTGTGTGCCAGTGTCGCTCTTAGCTCCTCAGGTCAGTTTACCTTGCCGATGGCTTCTGCTAAATGTGATGCTTATGAACAGTAAGCCATGGAGATTCTAGCCCAGCTGAGAACAATATCAGGTAATACTCAAGGGGGAATAAATTAAAAGAAGAAACAGCAAATTAAAAGGACCAAAATACAGGTTAATTTCTACAATAAGTAAATAACAAACAATAATTGATTTTTCTTTACAAACTTTTATTTGTAAGACTGTTTAACTGACCCAGATCAAAGTTATTTTATCCTAGACAACTAATCAGGAAGTGTATGAAACGTGAAATTTTACAGTGTTTAGAAGTCCAAATAATTGTTATCATTTGGAGGCTTTATGAAAATTCATGTGGTAGCTCATAAGCTAAATTATGAACATACTTAAAAGTTTAATAATCTTTCTTATTGTGAATATTTAATATTAACTCCAGCTATTTTGAACTGAATTTTAAGAGTCATGTATTAAATAGGTGATCAACAAATAATTTAGTAATACATTTCAGGGTGATGTATTTGTCAAAATTTATGCTACAATTTCAATGCTAAGAGTACATATTGTTAAGACAGGACTATTAATATAGGCCATACCACTGCCATTTAAAAGCTTTGTTCCCTCAGGTGGTAAAAGACAAATTATAATGACCCTTGGAAATCATAAATTCTATAGTGGATAGATTTCAACTCTCCATGTTTGACAACTAAGCAATTTCTGAATGTTAAAAAGAAAGCTCCTAAGCAGAATTTTCATTTTATAGATAACATTCAATAAGACATAAAACAGTTTAATGAAACTGTCAACACCTTAGAGTAAATCTTACCAAATAATTCCTACAATACAAAGTATTAGGAAAGAGGGAAAAAAAGGAAAGGAAGCAAAGCAATGAGAGAAAGATTGTAAAGTAAAATCTGTGAAGATTTTAAAACACATGAATAATTTATGCATAATTATATATTATGTATGCACATGGAGAGGGGAAATACACATTTCAAAACCAAATGGCTTGGAAGGCTACAAAATAAGAAATTAACCCTGCTGAACAGAACCTTCAAAAGAACAATCACAGCGTTTCATCAGGTAGAAAAAGGAGAAACTACATAAAAGCTGAATTGATTGAAAATGAGGTCACATCTGCTTCTCTGCTCACTTACATAATGCTTTCAAACTCCATTTTAGCTTACGCCAGTCAAATTTCTTACCTAAAAGAGCTTCCTTTACTTTCTTTTCCATCTCAGCTTTAAGATATTTTAAGAGCATTCCCAACGTCAATCCCCGGAGAGGCCACACTGTTAATACTTTTCTTATGAATCCAGGAAGTGCTTATTTTGTCCTGTCCTGTGATTCTTGTTTCCAGCATAGCAGTGTATTTTGTAATTTAGTGTCCACTGCAACTAAGCAGACAGTTGGATTCTTAATCCTCTTTCACATCTGGCAAATCCAGTGAAACCACATAATGATTTCCAATCTTCCTGCAAAACCCTTTAGGATATTATGTCACGAGAAAAATCGTCAGTAATTCTTCCCACGTTAAGGGATACGTGGGACTGGGCAAGAGCAGAACCAAGCTAGATGTGGGTTTTGTGCTGGGAGAAAATCTTCAATACCCCCCTGAAGCCAAAAGAGCAATGTCCTAGAGCCCCTCTGGGGGACACTCAAGAACGCACACAGCAGTCCCACAGGAAGTGTCACTACTTTTTGCAGCTGGAAATGCATCAAACAGCTTTTCGCCTAGTGTTTCCTCGCTTTTGCCCTGAAGCCTAGCTTTCATAACAGCTCATAAAAAAAGTACTCCAGTGTGGGACTACAACACACATTTTGATTGCTATAAGACAATCTCTTGCTAATCTGAGAAAATCACCCCAAGTAGGAAAATGCCTCTGTTTTCAGTGGAGACAAGTCATTCTGAAACACTGACAAGCATTTTGCTACCATGTCACAACTAGACATCCTTTTAAGGATGGTGTGACAATGTACTGTCATTACAATAAATAGAAAAATAACTGAACGGAGATCAAGGATTAACACAATTAATTGTTTGATATTCTACTTCTCAACTCTTAACAGGCCTGACCTGAAGTAGGAATGTTTACCCAGGATGTTGGGGTTTGTCTTGAGTATTATTTAGTAATTATATGGACAAGATGTTTTGGAAGCCTCTAAGGAAAGCCAGACTAATCTAGGAATTTAAGAAAGGCTTACTTGAGAAGGAATCCATCAGTGATGGAGAGGTGAAGAATGAAGACACATTAACTATGGACAGGAGGGAGGAGTATCGCAGGTAGAGAACACGCTGAGCAGAGTCCCTGCAGCAGGAAGCCTGTGGTGGGTAAGAAGGACTAAGTGTGGCCATAGTATGAAGAATCAGGGGCCTTAGCACAAAGAAAGCTGAAGATAGGTAGAAGTGGGCCAGAGATTTAGCTCAGTGGTTCCAGCGCCTGCCTCACAAACTCAAGGTCCCTGGTTTGTTCGATCCCCAGTAACCACATAAAACAATACTGGGTGTGGTGACTCACGCCCACTGGCAATCAGTATCCCATTCTACAGTGCTGGGCTTGGTGGCTCAAGCCTGTAATCCCAGCACTCAGGAGGCAGAGGCAGGAAGACTGCTGAGTTCGAGGCTTGCCTGGACTACATAGTGAGCTCAGAGCCAGCCTGAACTACAAAGTGAGACACTGTCTGTCTCAACAACAACAACAACGAAAAGATAGGAAGAAGCACGACCAAGAAGGTTCCGGTACCAACAGTATCAAATCTGGTCTTGCTCTAAGGGCAGTGAAAAGTGCGTCAAGATTTAATGTGCCATGGTAGGGACAAGAGCATCTGGAAGAAAACCCTCTGGCTGAAGAGTAAGACAGCGAATTGTGCAGAAGCCAGAGCAGATGACAGCAGGACCAGGATGAATATGTTGGTGACAGAGAAAGAAAAAGAGACAGATTCACAGGCTCATGGAGAAACAAAATGCCAAGTTTCAGGAGGGACTGAATCTGGGTGGTGAAGAAGGGAGTATCAAGGATGACTTTAAGGTGCCCTGACTGGCACAAAGGGACGGATGGTGTTTACGCTGAGAGAAACTGACAGTGAAGAAACGTTCCTTTTAGATATGCTGAGTGACGGGCTTAGGAAACGTTCACGAGGGAATGGAAGCAGATTCACTGCACAGGGAAGGGGCTGGACTGGTAACACATGATGGGGAGATTACAAATTGAGAAAAGGAGAGGACCTTGGGCACTGCTTTGAGGACTCCTTTAAAAGCCCTCCTAAGGACAAAGAGGATTGGTGCAATATAGAAGAAGACCAAAAACCAACATAGTATGTTCAGGACACAGGGGATGGTTGATACAGTCAAATACTGCTTAGAAACTAAGTAAGACCAGGATTGCATTTGGGAATATGAATCTGAATAACACAGTTGGAGTTGTCTGGGGTTACAATGGGGTCATGAGCCCAAGTGAAGGGGATGGAATGGCGAGCTGGGAGATGGGAATATGCTTCAAACATGAGTGAACACTCTGTGTGGAAAGTCTGCCTGTCCGGGGTAGAGGGGAGATGGACAGGCAGTTGGAGAACATACAAACGGGAGTGAGGGGTCTTGGTTTATTTTGTTTTTAATGGTAGAGACTCGAGCATTTTAAAAGGCAAGGCAAGGGAGAGACATTAGACTATGCACGAAAGCAGGAGTAATCACAAGTCCAAAGTTCCTGAGAATCTGTGGCTGAAGCAGCAGTGGGGACCCGCTGGTCAGGAGGTCAGCTCAGCTCTGCTAGAAACAGCCCCGGATGCTGACACGGGCACTCGGCCCGTCACGGCTGTTGTCCGAGTTACTCTATCAGCCTCCCCCATTTATTCTACACACTGCGCACAAGCTGCCCCTTCACTTATCAGTCACGCCTCAACGAGTACAGCATTTTTTTTTAAAAAGCACTTTCAGCCCCCCCATCTAGGAGTTGGCTCCTGCTCCCAGCCTTAGCTTACAACCCGGTCTTGTTTACTCCTTTCTTTCCAGGTTCAGTTCCAATTCCGTTTATACAGATCAGTCCCCACCATCTGCTCTAGCTCCACTGACATTTTTCCCTTTGTGAGTTTTGATTCAATGCTTTTCTAATTTTCTAACTCCTATATGATAGTTTTTCTTCCCCAACTAGATTAAAAGCAACTGGGGAAGAGTCTTATCAGTCCTCTGTTTCTTTTGTACAGCAGCATTTCTATTATGCATTTTCTACACTGTCATTTCTATATTATTTTATTTATCTTCCCACGTACAAAACAATAACACCTATTCAGTAGCAAACATGATGCTTCCTGGCCTCTGTATTTCTAATCAATCATATTTTTTAGATGAATTGGGAGGAGGGAAAGCAATAAAAATGAAAAAAATAAAATAACCAGACACTGTTAAGTCTTGCGATATACTCTGCTCTTCACAACTACCCAGTGAAGTCAGTGAGACAGGTCTAGTAATTTTATCCTCACATTTTGTAGCTGGAGAAGTTAAAGACTAAAAAGACAATATCATTCCAATAACAGTGAGCAACTGAACTAGGATTGGTCTATGTGGCTACTCATCTTGAACATCTATAGTCATGATGCTAAACCATTTCAAAAAGAAGCATGATGGTTTTTACTTTCTAGGGATCAAGAAATTTACAACTGCAATTAACTTTAATGTTCTCTAAAATGTTCAGATAGTACACAATTTAATATATCTCTATTCTGTTTTTTAATCATGCCACATATTGGTCTTTGGCAACCACTTACACCAAAGAAATAGCCAATTCTGACACTATGCATAATAATGAATCTGCTTTGTCAAGGTTTTTTTCCTTCTCTCTTCTGAAATGTTAGGTAAGTTGTAATTTCCCTTGACAATATGTAAAGTAAGGAGGAAAGCATTTTGAACAGTTTTACACAGGAATTAAATCAGTCTCTCAAAAGCAAGGACTACAGTGCTTTTTTGTTCTTTGTTACACTCACTGTTCTAACATACTAATGTGAACTTTGAGCTGTTCCAAGAACCGTTAAAGAATATCCTTATCTTTCATGACCAAAAGGATGCTATGCCTATGGGATAAAGCCAAATTCTTAAGATCCAGCCCACGACTACGGCTTCACTGCTATTCTACTCTAAACAAAACCTCTAAGCTCTTGGTTCCATAGACAGCCAAATATCACTACATCATGACAGAGGCACTGTTTCTTAAAACATGCTAACTACACACAAGAGTTCCATTTATTTTTCCTTCCAATGTATAAAAAGTATTAATCAGAAAATGGAGTAAAAGTACTTCACACCCACAGGAACAACTTAGCCACAGACAAAACGAAGAGTCTGGTGAGGATGCTCACCAAGGAACTGGAGCTGAACCCATTAGAAGTAACCCATTAAAATACTGCTTTTTTAGAGAACATTTTTGTTTTCTTAATTTAATCCATTTTATTATGCAGTGAAGAGATTATACTTATATCACGACATTAAAATATGCAGTTAATTTTAATATTTCATTGCTTTCCATTTTTATTTTTTAATCTTGCAAGCTGTTGAAAAGCCAATATTTTAATTTTAAAGCAAAGTTCACAATACTTACATTCCTTCTAGAATAATTTGTAAACAATTTTAAGCAAGTCATTGGCACTTTAAAAGAAGGAAACACAGCATCTGTTGAGCAATAGGAAGCACTTCTACCAATTAGCTGAGAGAAAACAGTTATCACACATGCCTAAATTCAGCTAACACTCTCCAATCACAAGTCAGAATAGTACAGGAGAAATCTGATATCTTTTTGCAACGAAAGGTGAAATTCTAGCAAACAATATGCATAGTAATTGGAAGTCAAGTTTAATCAGATAACTTCAGTTTTATTTTCCCATAATCATCTACTGCTCCCAAGTCATCTAGGTTTGTTTTCTATTAAAAAGATTTATTTCTTTCACATGTACAGTAAAAGCAACCATTTATCTTGGCACATGTATCTTGGCATCTATGAGTGAATGGGAAAGGTTGCTGTTACTATAGCATACACTGAAGAGAGCCGTCAAAATGTCAGTCAAAAGCACTGCCAAAATTAGAGCACAACGTCTAAAGGCTTTACATGAAAAATGGAAGAGGTTTTCAAAAGTGGTAGATCAACTTATTGGTGAAAGCATTTGATAGACTATGGGTTTCCATCATGACTACTACAAAGATGGTAACAGGAGGAGGAAGAGGCAGAAGGCTTTTTTTTTTCTTGGCCCTCTTTTAAGGGTATTTATACCTGTCCACTGAAGTAGATACAATTATTTTTCCCATTTTTGCATAAGAAAAATATGAAGTAGACAGACTAAATAACTTTTTGAAAAATCATACACTTAGGAGACATTAAAAGTGGAATTCAAGTCTTCGGTCTTTGGGTCCACAGCTCATGTTCTTAACTGTTTTTACTTTCTTCACTGCAGGAAAGTATCCCCATGTTATTTTAGTTTTTCAAACTAGTTTCCAGAGAACTTATAGATAAGCAAATCAACACCTTTAAGATGTTTTAAAATTAGTATTTCAAAAGTATAAATAACTTGCCGGGTGTGGTGGCTCACGCCTGTAATCCCAGCACTTGGGAGGCGGAGACAGGAGGATTGCTGAGTTCGAGGCTTGCCTGGGCTACATAGTGAGCTCAGGGCCAGCCTGAACTACAAAGCGAGACCCTGTCTCAAAAATAAATAAATAAATAAATAAATAAATAAATAAATAAATAAATAAATAAATAAATAACTTACTATGAGACCCACTAGCTTAGGTGACTATCAGGGCTCAGGAAAATATTATAGACTGAGAATGATACACTTGTTTCATGTGATTATGGTTAAATGGAGGAAAAGAGGAAATAAGTAATTTTTAGTTAGTTGCTTTGACACAGTGCACCATTAAACTGAGCTGGTATACTTGGTTATTTGATCTCCTTGAAACAAGATGATTCTGAGAGATCTGCTGTTTGCCACTGACAAATATGAAGTAAATAAAACAGTTATGCAAACTGGCACCCAGGAAGTTTCCATCATGTCCCCTCCCTAAAGCATATGATATTCCTGAAAGGCATCTTCAGTTCTGGTCTCATGTACGCCCCACTGAGCTCATATGTTTAACAAGTTTCTTATTTCCACTTCTCACAATGTTTGCTGCGAAGCTTCCAGAAAGAGAGTGAACCTTGCTGCTAAGCTTCTAAAAAGGGAATGAAAGATAAGTAATGTCTACACCGGGCAGAAAAATCTCTTTCTAAACATGTTAGTGGCTTCTAACCTTTTTTAGAAGTACAAAGATCTCTAGAGAATAAAAGAAAAAAAAATTCCAACAGTATAATGTTGGTAGAGTTCTTTGAAGAACCATCTGGCTTTAAGCACCAAAAACCTTAAAAGAACTCATTCTTCTTGACTAATTTCATACAGTGGAATATATTCTAGAGAAATAATTCTAATTACAGGAAGGACATTTATGCATAAATGTTCACAGCAGCACATACTAGCAAATGTACTAGAAACAATGTCTACAAGAAGAGTTCAGACAGTTATGCTAATGGAGCAGTATGTAACTATATAAAGTTTAAGCAAGGTATTTTGTAGAAAATCCATATTCTGTATATATATATATAACGCTTATACTATATGTCCCCAAGTACCTGTGCAAGAAATAATAATAAAATGACTGGAATAAAAGAAAATTAAAAGTGGTCTCTGGTGGTGAAACTTTATTTGATTATTTTCTTATACTCTGGGTTTTTGTTTCGTTTAGCTTTTTTGTTTTTTTTTTTTTTGAGACAGGGTCTCACTTTGTACTTTAGGGCAGCCCTGAACTCACTAAATAGCTCAGGCAAGCCTCAAACTCAGCAATCCTCCTTCCTCTGCCTCTCGAGTGCTGGGATTACAGGCTTGAGCCACCAGACCCAGCATTTGTGATATGTGGTACTGACTGCCTGTGGGCGTGAGTCACTACACCCAGTACTGTGGTATGTGGTTGTCTGGGATCAAACCTTGGACTTCCTAGGCAGGTGCTGGAACCACTGACCTAAATCTCCAGCCCTGTTTTGTTTTGCTTTTTGAGATAAGGTCTCCTACATATCCCATGTTGTCCTTAAACTCACAATGATTCTCCTGCCTCAGCCTACCCAGTGCTGAGACTGTCAGCACATGCCACTGCACCCTGCTGAGTTTCCTTTATTAGACAATTGTTAAGCTCTCTGATAAATTTGTTTTAATATTTATTTACTTAGAAAAATTGATCTATTAGAAAAGTTTATAGAATAAGTTAAAGGTCTCCCTCATAAGTAATTTCTTCAACATGGTGGCCATAGTGTTTGTTGACTGTCAAGGAAGTCATTTTGTATAATTTAAAGATCAAACAGAAAATACTACAATGAGCAAGCAAGAGACACCTCAGAGCAACTACTTAGGACAACAAAAGGATTTGGCTAAAAGTTCATACATGAGGCATAGGTAGGAATACTTTTTACTTGAGAACACTACCAAACTTAGCACTAAAACCAAAACAGGAAAGTTTAAGCAACTGCTTAAAATCTATTAAAAATCAGAGAACGCAGTAAACTGTAAAGCATTCAAACATCAACTATCCTAAGACAATTAAATTATATGATATTCTAAAATGAGATATTCATGAGCTAGAACCCTACATCCTACATAGCACAATGTTTTAGGCAAAGACAGATATATCTTTTTAAAAAAGAAAATAAATTCTTCACATTATACTTTGCTATTCACTGATCGCTCCTACTTACATCTGCTCGTAGTTCAATTTCCCTTAAGATAGTCATTAAGGGAGTTAAATTTAAAAATTTTAAATTTAATTTAAAAATAAAGAGAGTTGAATTAAATGCCTTTATTTCTTTTTGCAGCAATATAGATGGTAAATTAGAAAAAAAAGGAATTACAAGGATTGGTTAGATTTCAGCATTAGTTAAGACTATTTCTTGCATTGATTTTTTATCATACATTAATGCATACTTGGCATATGCATCTTTTTAAAGCATTTCATTTATAGTTTGAAAATACCGTACAGCAAATAAATTACATAGCTAAGCTGAATTTCAAATATACTCTGAAAGGTCTTATTATTTTTTTTTTTTTTTGAGACAGGGTCTCGCTTTGTAGTTCAGGCTGGCCCTGAGCTCACTATGTAGCCCAGGCAAGCCTCAAACTCAGCAATCCTCCTGTCTCTGCCTCCCGAATGCTGGGATGACAGGTGTGAACCACCACGCCTGGCACCTGAAAGGTCTTTTTTTTTTTTTTTTGAGACAGCGTCTCACTTTGTAGTTCGAGCTGGCTCTGAGCTCACTATGTAGCCTAGGCAAGCTTCAAACTCAGCAATCCTCCTGTCTCTGCCTCC
>PVIC010011238.1:0-29222 GCA_004025085.1 Thryonomys swinderianus
CAAAAGGAAAGGGGAAGAAGGGGAAAGAAAAAAATAGAAAAACTTTAAAAAGCTTTTGTAAAGAAGGGTTGAATGGAAGAGAGGGAAGTTGGGGAAAAAAGAATCAAGATATATCATGTACAAGTATAAATTATCTATGGTGAATGTGATTTTCTGTATGTTTAAAATGTGCTAATAAAGTCAAGTACAAATAAATACTACCTTACCAATGCATTTTTCAAAAAGAAAACAAAATGGTGCCATACACCTATAATCCCAGCACTCTAGAAAGCCGAAACAGGAAGATCCCAGCCTGGAGCAACTTAATCATTTAGTGAGATCTTATCTCAAACTAAATAATAAGAGGGTTACGGATATAGCTCAGAATGAAGGTCCATGTAAAATCTCCAATACAAAAAAAAAAAAAAGATACAAAACACACAAGCAATTGACTATAAATATTGTTGTGAATAAAGTAAGTATAAGTGCAGGTAGGGTCACAGAGAAAACACCTAGATTTAGGATATATTAAAGGTTTTTCAAAAATGTTTACTGGTCCCAGATGGTTTGAGTGAGGCATTCTAATTAAAAATAATAACAATTAAATGATTTGGATACACCTGGGAACATTCCATTTGATACCTCAGGGCATATTATGTGAAAGGAGGTTGGTCAGAGGGCTGTGTCTTGTCTTATTTCTTTAATTAATTATTAACATTATACTTTCCTGGCTCCTTGGGGAATACACAGCTACAGGGAACACTACCATTGCAGAGAGAAAATTGAGTCTATTTTCCCTGGAAAATAAACATAGTTATGCAAGATTTTAAGAAAATCCAAGAAAGTGAAGAGTCTGCCACTAGCATGCTCGCCTGTAAGCACACCTTCCTTCTCTCTGCTGGCAGTTCCACTTCCCGTCAGTACCAACAGCCCCAGTGAGGCTTCAGCTAGAGGATACTAGCTGAACAGACCTATCAAGAAAGGCTTTTTCTATCATTTGGGGATGGAGCAAGATAAATTGTTTTTAATCTGCAGTCTGGCCTTGGGAAGTAACCAGAAACACTAAGAATAAAGCAATAGGCCAATAGTCCGTGTAAACTCAAATCCATGGAAAATGAGGGCTATCCATTACATTTACAAAGATATATATCGTCCCATAAATGCTAACTTTAGCGATTTAGAGATTAATCTTCTTATTCTAAGTAACAATTCACTTGAAATTTATCCTCCCAGTTGCTGTCCATGCGGAGTGACTGAGAAGTCAACGCTTCATCAAAAAACTCCAACTTCTCACATCTTATCACTGCTGTCGAATAGAAATTTAGTTCATAATATACATGGAGAAAAACGAATTCCTCAAAAGGAGTGCCTAAGAATTCTGGAAGCAAGAGCTAAGATTCAATCAACCTTTTGCATATAGAGGTTCAAAAAATATTCTGTGATCACCACCATGATTGCCTGTTTAATAAACTCGTATGGAAGAAACATAATTTTAGGTCAGTTCAGCGAAAGATCTGCTTCAGGAGGGGGTAGCTAAAAAAGAGCACATCTGAAAATTTGTCAGACTCACAGAGTCAGAAACTTTCTCCTGCTCTCTTGGGTTCACTCAGACCAAAGCAGGTCAATGCTAACATAGCACCAAAGTGAACAGAGAACCTTCCAGGAGCTACGCTAGGTTCCCTCACTTGGGCTGGACTCAGCCCCCAGTTCTTGAACTTTAAGAAGCTAACCTGTATCTTCCCGCTGAGTATTTCAGCACACGAGGTCCAAGCTTACTGCTGGCCACTTTGTGTGGCAGCTGAGGAATTCCCCTAGTCAACTTCCAGGACCTCACACAGGATCCTGCTCGGATGTTCTGCTTGAGTTTATCAGCCACATAAACTGAGTCAGATTTGAAATTTCTGTAGGCTAGAAGTCTCATTTATTTCACTACATGTAAAACACACTGAGTGTGATTATGAGCTGTATAGAAAATGTACCAATAAAGAATTCAATTTTAAAAATTAAAAAAATATACTTGGACTTACATTGATTCCTTATGTATTCCGTGTAACTACAGAATCACCTGTACCCACTGTTTATTTTTTCCATACATTTTATTCCATCTTAACAGCATCTGAAAAGTGTGCCAGATTGTTTAATTTAAAGATAGTAGCATCTCTGAATTAATATGCTCTTTTAAAATTTTGTTGAGATGCTTAAAAGACACTCTACCCATATTCCCCTTATGCTACTAGAGGAACCAGCCCTTGAATGTTGGTGTAGACTAATAGACAAAAGCACGGGTGCTGGAGCTAGACGGTATGGGTTCGAATCCTGCTTCTACAATCTATGCTATTATCTTGAAGGAGCCATTAAAATCCAGTCAAAATTTTTCATAAGTAAAATGGGCCAATAACATTACCCGCCACATACAGTTGGCTGAACTGACTTATTATATACAAATCCCCTCAGACTAGCTATTCATTCTTACTTTCATCCATTATAATACTACCTAGAGTTCTGACCACTCCCATCACCACTACCACCATGTCTCTGGGCCTTTTTAGTAGGCTGCAGCTTCCACTCCATCTTCTCATTTCAGTGCTTTGATGGCTGATAGGTCTACGCTCAACTTTTGTGCACCGTCTTCTTCCCACTGCAGCCCACACTGTCTTCAGCCAGGCTTCCTGTCCTGTTCTGTCTCTCGACTCCCTGTACTTAACACCAAAGAGAAGCAGCCCCTTTCACTGAGTACACCCTGACACTGCAGGAAGCGCTGAACATCAGCGACAGGAAGCAATGAAATGAGTTCACATTTATTTATTTTACAAAGAATGAATGCTCCAGACACTAAGATAAAAGTGAGAACAAAGAAAGACAGTTGATAAGAAACAAGAAATTAAACAAAAGGAGGCAATTACTGTATGTGAAGTGCTATAAAGGAAAGACTAGGTCCTTCTGAAGAATGGACATTCAACTGACAGTGCATGAATAGAAGGAAGCCAGTGTTGGAATATGAGCATTGTGGACTGAAGGGATGGCTATACAAAACCCCCAAGGGGTAAATTCACCATGTAGAAAAACTGAGAGACAGGTGGAGCCTATGAATAAGGTTATGAAATAAGTAGGGACAAGGTCACACAAGGTCTTAAAGGACACACAAAAGAATAATTTTCAGAGTAAAATCACAAGACTTTAAAAAAAAAAAAAAAGCTGTTAACTAAGCAATAAATCCTGCACCAGTGTCAAACCGGCTCAATTACTAGGGTCCTCGGTTGCCTTCCAGCTCTAACATTCTGTCCCTGTCTAAAGGAAATGATAGACTGATAGGCAGATCAGACAGATTATACTGGTGCTAATTTGAGATGATTAAAGCAAAGTGGTAGAAGGTATTTCAGCAGTAGCTGTTATGCATGGCAGGTACCTGCCTTCCGTGCAGGAACAAAGACGGATTGGGTTTTAGACGCCACCAAGCCCCTTCGAGTGACTCACTCATGGGTGATTCCCCACACCCAATTTTATACCTACGAGAGACTCACGTGACGATACAGGCGACACAGATAGAGAAAGCTGTGAGTTAAAGATTACAGAGCATGAGATAAACAGATTCAGAAATGACTTGGGGCTTAAAAAGCTATTTTTAATTCCTCTTTCTAAACTGAAAACGAGGTTGGTTTTTAACTTTAAATTCCAAAGATGATTTGAAAACATCACTCAAAATACCCTGCAAGAGGCTGTGAAATAAACATTTTTTAAAATCTCTCTTGAAAAACTCATTTCCAATTATGAACACAACTCAATATTTCAGGTAAAATTTCCACTTAATGAAGCAGGAGAAGAGTCTGGAGACAGATGATTTGAGTTGCCGGGTAAGTATTTAATTTTCCACTTAGCTCTGTAAGACGGGAAAGACAACCTAGGTTCAAACATTAATATTTATTAAAAATGATATCATGTTTAATTTGGAAAAAGGACTTGGGGGAAGTGCTGCGCTGACGGTGCTAGTTTACACTTCTGCTCCATATTTAGAGTAGGTGTGCTCTTTAATACCTCCAATTAACATGGAATCTATTTTGTGAAAATATCTTTACAGATAAATTACTCAAATGGATAGCTAGGAAACCATAGCAACTATATATTTTAATTAAAGGTGGCTGCTTGAAAGGAAAACCTTAAATAATTGGTGCCTACAAGTCTTTGCTGAATTGGCTTAACTTTGAGAAATATGGGTTTTTAATAAGAGGCAGAGAAAAATCATCTAACTTACCATCTTCCATTTATACGGGCATCTTTTATGAGATAACCTGAGCTAATATTTTCCAATATTCAAAGCTATAACTGTCCTATTAATAGAAAGGCCACTTGAACACAACAGAAAAAAATGCTAACTCCGGTATAGGAACATTTTCCCAATGATGTTCAGACACACACAAAAAAGAGAACATTTTTAAAAACTTTGTGATGACTATTGTCAATACTTTCAATTTAATTGAATGTCAGTGACATCTGTTTAGCATAGAGAAGTAACATTTTGCCACTTTGTGAAATACTGCCTGAAAGAGAAGTGAGAATCATCAACCACACATTTATTCAAACATTTATAGACAGCCAACTATGTGTCTGTGTTGAAATAAAATCTTCAGAATATATTTAAAAGAACATCCCCTTAACATAGTGTCTTTACACATTTTGTTTTATCCTCATAATAGTATTGTCTCTATACAAAAGTCAAGGTAGATGGATCCAGTAAAGCAACTACAGCCAAATCAGATACCAAGATCACAACTATGTGATAAGTCAGCTTAATTCCTCAGAAGAACTGACCAGAGGTTCATCGACCCTTGTTCACTTTTATAAATGACAACAAAGTCTTCCTCAGCACTTAACGGCGAAAACTACTTTGTGGGGGTCCTCAAACTCAGATTTAAGCATAACTAAAATTTGAACGTTTTATTTAAATATAGGAAAAAAATTATAGGTAATAGGAAAAAAAAAAACAGAGAGAACAGCACCAAAATAAGATATAAAACAAGATAGGAATAGGTCAGTTTTGCTCCTGCTCTCTAAGAATAGGCTGTAACAGAACAAGCTAGGCCAATAGTATCCTGTTAAGAGATCAAGGGTTAAAAGCTATCCAAACCAAATCTGACCCTATGAGGATGATTCCAAATGAAAACTGCCAAAACTGTATGTGACTTTTATAATCTTACTAGCTGTTCACGAATCTAAACCTCTAAGTTCTTTTAACAAATTTATTTCAGAATCCACAGAGCTGCCACCCTTGAGTAGGAGCACGATTTCACCAAACTTGGAGAGTCTTGAAACTAAGCAGAGCAGTTCAGATCGGCTCTATTTTGCTTTGATTTGTTTTTATGATAGAGTATCGGTACACATTCATCCTCATATTCATAGTTTATACACACCTATTTGCCATCTCAGTGAAGGATTTATTATGTGCCTACGTTTCCGACATATTTATTTGAAGAGGTGTGATTTGTTTATGCATTTGCCCCTCCAAACCTTACTCCTTTTCTGTGTACAATTTGCAAATCCCACCTGTCTTTCAAGAGTTCGCCCTTCATATTCTTTCATTCTGGTAGAGTTTCCCTTACCTAAGTCACCGTGCATAAGTCATTCCTGCCTTGCAATTCATAGTATAGTTTCCTTAGCTCAGTGAGATAGTACATTCCTTACCAATGAATTCCATTGTTGTAGTCTTACCTCTCCAGTTGCATGTATTTCTTAGGAGCAGAAATTTTGTAGCTAAATATAATAAACTGTACAAGTATTTGCTAGCACAGTAAATATAGTCAGTCTTAAAATCATTACCATAATTTGATTTAACCTCTATTCAACAGTCAACTTTTATTTTCAACAAGTTCATTCTATGAAATTTCCTTGTCAAAAGGCTGAAGGTGGCAAGCTATTCTTGAGTTACTTGTGTGAAATGTAGTCTGATAAAACAATTAATACTTTTCCTATTCTTGATTACAAAATGTTTAAACAGATTGTATTTAAGAAATTACCTCAGTCAACCCATGGGAGGTTAGGGTGAGTGGGCAGAATTCCAAAGATTTATTTGTAGTCAGTTGTTTGGAAAGAGGAAAGCACAGAAATAATACTTCATGTGGGTTAGTTTTCCAGAAGCTCAAGACAGGAAGTAAAGGGAGCTGAGAGGAAGAGAGGCTCCGGTAAAGCCACAGAAGTAGATGTGAGAAGACCGACTTGAACCCCAGCACCAAGGCTCTGGGAGAGGAAGGAGGAACAATAGCAGGGCTGATCCACACCCTTCCTCTGGTGATGATCTGGGGCTCAGGAGCAGGGCACAGTGCTGGGAAACAGGAAACTCCAGACTGCAGCAGAGTCTTCTTTACGACTTTCGAGCAGAAAGGTGGGGAAACACCAAGTTACAGTTGTAGCAAGAGGAGGGACATCGAGCTGGGTATCAGCAGACTTATGAGTAAATGGCAGCTGTACCTGAGGCTACTCAAATGAGAAGCACCTCAGAGATCGTGGAGTCCAGCCTTTCTCAAGCTACATTCCTTCAAATCTAGGCTTTTTCAACAAATCAAGTGCTCTCAGGGGGAAGAAATATTCTCCTGGTCAGTCAATGTGAGAACCGTGAGGCTACGTAAGCTCAATTAAGGATCATGCCTGACTACTTTAAATTCAGACCTTAGTGAGGTTGGGGAAAGGGATGCTGTGCAGCACATCCAAAGCTATTTGAACACACAAGTGTATTTTCAAACGGCAACTCTTGGCAGCTCATAGGACAGAAAATCAAAGGATGCAGGTTATATCCACCCAGCCTGTTCTACACTTTTATGCATAATTCCAGCTCTGGCTGCAGGTGTAGTGCCCTTACACAGCTGTGCCCTACCCTGTTTTCTCATCTAACAACCCTGATACTCTACTTCCTTTTTCCCTACCATTTCTAAGTACCCAAGTTCACTCTGACCTGCCCTTCACTGCCTGTCCCTGGTCAGTGCTACTTAAGATTAGACTTACTCTCAAACTCCAGCTCACTGGGATCTCTGCAGAGAACTTGCTGCCAGAATTCCCGTTGCAGCATGGTTGATCACAGCCAACCACCTGCTGCTGTTAATGGACTCCCTCCATGCTGACTGTCTGCCTGCAGCAACGCCATCTCCTGTCACATGGTTTCTCAACAGCCACAACTGCAGCGAACTGACTACGAAGCCTCCCATGGGTTCTGTGATGTCCAACCAAAGCCCCTGCTTTCCTTTAGTACCTGGAACTACTGTCACAGCTCTGTTCCTTCTGCCACCCCCTGAGCTTTGTGTTACCCCAGGCAACATATACCCATGCTCGTAGGACAACCTTCTGCCACAGAAAGTATCTATGGCAACAGATGGGGCTAGAAAATAAAGTCCACTGCTAACTCCCCAAAGTCAGCCTAGCCAACAGAGGATTGATCAGAGTGGTGAACATTTGGCAAAGTCAAGTATATTGTGTTCCAAATTCTCTGTTGCACCATGATCTGCTGGGTAATGACCTGCTTAAAGTAAGGGTCTTGGAAGGAGAGAGAGCAGCCCAGGCTTGCCTCACCCAGAGGAAAAACACTGCCCAGAGAGTGAGACAAATGAGCAGAGGATGCATGTCAGCATATTGGTTCTCCTTATCCTCAGTTCAATTCAATCAAGTTTATTAAGCATTTCAGTATGCCAAGTCCTAGAAGGGATATAGAGAGGTCTAACCCATATAAGATTTGTGGGCTAGTTGGTAAAATAAAACTAAAATATATAAAAAGATAAGTATGGTTTAAAGACTAGTAAGATAAAAATAGAAGAGTTATCACAAGCAGGTACATAATTAATTGCCAGCTGGATTACACAAACAATTATAGCTACAAATGTTCAGAACAATATGACAATTCCTCATTATGAGCACAATAAAAAGTGCTCAGAAGGCACAGGGCAACAGTATCATCTGATTCACCCATCTTTTGATTAGATGGGCATGTTAAGACCTCATCAACGTGATAATTAAATAAGATGGTATGTCTGGAAGTATAGAACACTCTACAAAGTTATTTATCATGCTTTCACGTTTCAGGATCAAAGTCTAACCCAGAAAGTCTATCCTTATTACTATGTATAAGACTCAACAAATATTATATCAAATGGGTTTCAGAATTTAACTGTTATTATGTTAAATTTTCAAAATTAGAAATGAATTCAGTAGGTACACTGTAAGCACTCAATAAATATCAAATGAATTAATGTTAAAATGAAAGTCCCATAGATAGCATTTTCTTTTTGCCAAATTAAAATCCTTAAAATACTGTGTATAGTATACAGTCATAAAGCAAATCATATTTTCCTACTGAAACTATGCAGTAATTGGCTGTTTGTTTCTGACTGAAGACTCAGTATTACAGCTGTCACAAATGTGATATAAAATGTTATAAAAGCAAAAATAAAATAAAAATATTATCATGTAAAGTAATTAAGTTATTCTTTGAATCCTATAATAAAGACATTGTGCATGGTATACATTAATTATATGAAGGGCTCTACTACATCATAAATTGTACCTACATCACAAAATACAACATTGTATTATACATTCAAATCTAAACTGCTGTAATAGCTATTATAAAGCATTAAACATTTAACAATGATTTGTTGGCTTTTTAACAATGTCTGCAGACATGTAAACAGATAGAAGAAATTCTGATTTAGGCTCCCATTTCCTCCTGACCAATATCACTTACAGCAAACAGAGGCAACCTAAATCTTCCCATCAAATGAAAGTCACCCTCAAAGAAGGAAATGCTTAGCAGATGTTGTTATGGATAATAGCAATGGTCAGGTTCCTATATGCGAAACATCAATCCATTAGTCACCATTTACTCAAGGGTCCTTCAGACATTTCAAGACCCAATGTCACATCCCACAAGCATGACCTGCAAAAACGTGCCACTGCTCTTTCTCATCCACTGCAGTCCCTAGTGTATCTGAACTCCTGAGTAAAACAATGCTTCTCAAATATCGATGTGTGCTCGAGTCAGCTGTAGGCCTTACTCCTCTGTGGGTGTTGGTTCAGGAAGTTTGTGCTGGAGATCACAACCTTTTGAGAATCATGGATGCCTGAATCCCTGCTCCACACTGCCCAGGTATGAAACACTGAGCAAGTTACATATCCTTCAGAGCTGTTTGCACCTGCAAAAGGAAAAGTATACTGCTACATTTTTGTAGTATTATATACACTACTATTACTATGCTGATGCTGGAGGACTGAACCCAGGGTCTCGTGCATGCTAAGCACAAGCTCTACTATTGAGCTATATCTTCAGCACTTTCATATTATTACAAAGATAAACCGAACTTATGTAAATCTCTTAGCACTATGCCTGACACATAGTTATGATTCTCACTAGATGTTAGCTACTTCCTCTTGATTGGAAAGTCATTAAAAACAGCAACAATGATGATAATTAACAGATCAGCTTTCAGAAATAATTAGCTTGAGCTTTCAGAAACAATTCAAAACAAACTTTGTCAGAATTGCTAAAAACTAGCAAAAGCCAAAATCTTATGCTTGTGGCCAGATGGAAACTGTCAACTATATGGGACACAGAGCTCCAAAGGATGGTGTGAGTTATGCAGTGAGGAAGGGGGCTGAGGGGAAACGGAAGGGGTCAAAGAGGAAAACATATCCCAAATAAATGGCCACAGAGTTCATGGCATTCAAGTTCCTTTCTTTTACCAGGAGTCGTGGTGTAGCCCATGGTCCCAGCAGTTGGGAGACCAAGGCAGGTAGATCATCATGAGTTCAAGACCAGCCTGAACTGTGTAGCAAGAATTTGTCTCCCAAAAAAAACAAAGTAAAACTAACTGTAACTCTCTCTCTCTCTCTCTCTCTCTCTCTCTCTCTCTCTCTCTCTCTCTCTCTCCCTCTCTCTCACTCACTCACACACACACACACACACACACACACACACACACACACACTTTTATAAGACAAACACTAGCATGTAAAAATAACATATTCCAGGAAAGGTCTAAGGTACTACACTTTCAAGAATTTTGTGAGGAAACAGTCACATATTATATTATCTCCCTGTTAGTCACTTGCATTATAGGATTCAAAAAGTATTTGAAGGTCTAAGTTTAAAGAGAGACAAGTGATTCAAGCTACAGTACATGGGGAGCAGGGCTTACCAGTCATCACGTGATCTGTCTATCCAGACCTATGAAACTGAAGTGGACAGTCAAATGGAATGAATCTTCTCTTGCTAAAAACCACGTGCAATTACTGCCATAATCTTACTTGCACTGCACATCCTAGAAGAATTCAGGCTCTTTATTTCTCAATGGTATAGGATGGTACAAATCTTACAGGGTAAGATGTAAAGGAAAGAGCTCCAATAACAGAAATGTCATTTTCCTTCTGCCACATTTGGAACCTATTCTCAAATGTTGACATTGATCAATTTTTGTTGTTACTGTTTGCCTGACAGGTCTGAATTAATCTGATTCACTTATTATCATCATCATGACCCACCTTTGCAAAGACATTGGAATAAGTTAGAAAAGATGAATGTCGTTTTAACTAAAAGTAAATATGGCATTTCCGTTAGGTCCAGGTAAACAACAGGATTCTTTGTTGGTTCTGGTAGCTCCAACTGACAGGACCAAGTAATAGAATACTAAATTCCAGAAAGAACACATACGAAACTTAGTAACTGAAGGTGGTTCTTAGAAATTGCTTATGTTTGGTGGCAAAACCCCTACCTAATTTCTCCATGTCAAAATAAGCAACCATCTATCATGCAATCACCTCTGTCACTGAACATGGCCACATTTTATCCAGTGCATGTCCCCTTTTCACTGCAAACTATAAACACAAGTTAAACAGTAGTTACATGAAGGTATAGAAAATGACCCAAGGCCCAGCACAGTCTAGGAGGACCTGGAGCAAGTATTTTCCTTCGTTCTCTGGTTCTTATTACATCATGTGGAACAAAGGTAAATACCGATGATGTGAATACTGTGACTCCTCCAAGGTCTTGCACGAATACCTAAAAACAGAACTGAAGAAGAGAGAATCATAATCTTTCCCTCTCTGGGGAAGTGCACATTACAAACATGTAAGTTTATGCAGGTGCCTGGAAGTACACTTTCTATAGACATGAAGCCACCACTAAGCTCTAGGCATGGAGCTAACATTCAGTCAACATCCTTAAACATTCTCAAAAGCATTCAATTTTTCCAGAATACATCATCTTAGGCCCTTGATGCACAAGACAAAATCAATGGCAACTGCTCACATTAGAACCCTTTTTAGTGCCTTTATTTGCTCAAATGCTTCTGAATCCTGTTTCCTAAATGTGCCAGTCAAAACAAAAACTACTGCAAGTCGAATTAGCTGCAACAGTCCATCAACCAGCTGACTACTTTAAAAATTCCTCTTATCATTAACCAAAGGCTACATACAATCTTGATAGCTCTCAGCTTCTGATCACCATTTCTTTCTAAGCAATATCCTAGGCCAGTGATGGTGAACCTCTTAGAGCTCTCAATGGTAACAGCCCACAGCTGCATGCACACCATAGGGTTGCCATCACTGTCCTATAATCTGCCATTAAATAAACTACCACTATCCCATAAAACATTTTAAAAACCTAGCCTATGAGAGCCCATGAACTGTTTATAAAAATTAAACTCACAGTATAATGTGTTGCAGGCTGAAGTCTATAAAACACATTTACAAGACTGTTCCAATCTGTTTAGCAGCCTATCAGATTTAAGAGCTCATTCTACGTGCAAGGAGTTTAATTTTAACTATCATCTCAAGAACACTTTTGTCATAAACCATTTCTAATTTCTGCCCTTTCAAACAGTCCTTGAACAGGAAATAAAATTAAAATTTTACCCTAATGATAGTTATCATCTTCTGAAAAGTTTTGCTTTAAAAATTGATTTATTATGTTTCTAGTTAACCTGTATACATCAGTAATTCATAGGTTTCCACAGGACCAGACCAAATCATATTGAACTCCATAGATAGGTCATATTAATAACAGTTACTTCCCTCATTATTCCTTTAGAAAACACTGTCTCAAATACCATGGAAACGCTGGAAACTAGAGGGCTCACATTTCTTCCTACCAACCAAAGAAAGCTCTAGTTTCTACAGAATCTGCCCAATTTTCCCATCTGCTCTTGACAAAAGGTGTAGCCTTCTCCTTCATCCTAGCTCCTTATCCAAAACCTGAAAATTACAAGATCAAAATTTAATCCCACACCTGTGTGTCTCCAAAGCCAAATCACATTCTTCCTTCCACAATGTAGAGATGGGACAAGATGTTACATGTGATAAATCTGCCCAAAAACTTGGCTTAATGGCCCCCAACAGACCTGAATTCCCTTCTTCCTCCCCATTACAAATGCCATACAGGGTGAAGCTTCCTCTCTGCTCTCAGTGCGACAGTATCAAGCATAAATAGGACAACAAATAGCAAAGGTGGCTACCATTAGGTTTCATTTTTTTTCTAGATGAGGGAAATTGAAGCCCTTAGAAAAAAACCTATTTTTTTTTCTATGTCTGCTAAGCTAAGGAAGGAGAGCCAGATTTTGAATGCTATTCTTTCTGAATCAAAAGGAAAGACCATCTTGACACCTCCCACCTTACGTAGATTCCCCAGTTCAACAGCTTCCAAAATAAAATTCACTTGTTGAGCTCTGGATGAAAAGAACCCATGAGTATATCTGTTGATAATAGCTCTCCCAAAATTGTCTTTCATTTTACTCCATATTTGGGGAGGGAGGTATCCTTATACAAGTACCAAGAGCTGAAAGAATAGAATTCAGAACAGTTTGATGAATATCAACAAAACATCTTTCTTGACAAAATACCTGAAAATGGTGGCACATATGCCTTCTCACAACTAGTTTGAGGAAATTTCAAAGTATGAGGTCACCGGAGACCCTCCTTAAAGTTATATGTATGCTGTAAGAATAAAAAGAGGATGCTACCAAAAAGAAGAAACTTCAGAATTGGAGTGACTCATGGAAAACAAACTTCTTAAAAACATTTAAGTGTTTTTGACAATGACATCATCTGTGATCAGAAAGGCCTTTCTTTCCTGAACGTTTCTGCACAACCATTTCAATTGCCATTTTAAATGGCAAGACCCACTGTGAAAACCAGGAAGTTAGTCATGTGCATGAATCATATCCACTTGTCCATATATGAGACGTACCTGAAGAGTTTTGTACCTATGTGAATAAAGTTTCTATATGTTATTTCTTAACAGTTTGCCTTAATCAGAAGTCCTCCCCCTCCCACAGCAATACTGGAAAGAGATGGAACATTCTGGACACTGGAAGAACTAAGTAGTAGCCATTACATGCTACTCTATCCTCTTCACTTCACCTGAGAACAGTGCTGGAATGCCCACGGTGTATGTGCACATGCCAGTCCTTCTAGTTAGCCATCAATGGATCACCATCTTTACCCACTGGACAAGACATATGAATTAACGCACTGCATAGCAATAAATGTTATTAACTATCATTTTTCTAGATTTGCATACTTATAACTGGTAAGACTATAGCATACAGGAAACTAAAAATAATCTCAAAACCACATGATTAACAAAGACTCCAACTTCATTCAATGCATGGGAACTAACTTAAAGTATAAAGATAAAGCCTTAAGATTTTTCTGCTTTTAGCTATAGCTCTTGATTTTTTTTTTTTTAATGCTCACCCTTACCTCCATCCAAATCATAGAAAGTCACAGGAATTTTGACTCCAGCAGAACTACTACTTCTGAATTTCTATTCAATCTAAAATAGGCTGAGACAAAATGCTGTTCACTAGTCAAAATGCCATTCTGACATAAGAGCAGCTGGGAAGGAAAATGTAACCCACTTCACATGATAATGTCATCAGATCAAAGGAAGTCCTTCTCCTCCATCAGCTTGTCCGTGACAGCAATTCTACCTCTTTCTGCTAATGGCTGCAGCTCAGTACCTGCCTCGGGCTTGGCACAGAGAGGTAGGTGCTCAGTGAAGAAGTATCATCCAGACAACTAACAAACACGCTGACTAAAATTTCAGTGCATATGGGTGCTCGCTTCGGCAGCACATATACTAAAATTTCAGTGCATGTGGTCATCGACAGCTAGAAACAATAATGGCCCATGACATGGGGCTAATACATACAAAAAATACGTGGTAATTCACACTTCTCATTAAACTTACAACTTCACAGTTCTTCTAAGTTAAGGGCACTTGGATGCAAGGTCATATAAGTTATTATAGGAGAAATTTTTAAAATTCCACAATCTTAAATTCAGCTCAAAAGTAATTGTTAAGAAGTGCTCATGTGTTAGTGAAGTCTCATAGAAATTACAATAAAGAGAAGTCATAACTCCCCTTCTACAGTCATCATAGCCATTACACTTAGCATAGCTCTGGCATCTGGCAACACAGCACAGCGTCTGTGAAGGCAAAGAAAAAAAAAAAAGAAGCAAGAATAAGAGCCAGGAGAGAACTGCTCCCCAGAACAAGTTTATATTCAATTAAAAAGAAATGTGTCAATCTTCAAATTGTCATTTTTGATAGCTAATGTCATTATCTAGGAAACAGGAGGACTTGATTATAAAATCAGCAGTGCTGATTACAGAGTGAAAAGTATTCTGTACTGAATTAAATGCAGCAATTAATCAAAGCCAATGTGCCCACTTATAAATATCAATATTGAATTTTAAGCATATAAACCAGCCAATCAATTATATTTGGGACCATGACTTTAATCAGTGAAAGCTGAGACACAATTTGCTGAATTCTGCAATAATAAAACTGAAGTCATTGTTGAAACCTAATCTTTGCTGCCTGTGAAGCAGATATACACATTACAGGGCTTCTTGGCAATGTCATGTCATTATATGTATGGGCTGTCCCCTCTTCTTTCGAGTAACTCTTGACAGTAGAGTCTGTATATACAGAGCACTTTCCCAACTTCAATTGCAGAGGAAGTACATTAATAGTGTATAAAAGAAAAGAAATTAAATTGTCCAAGTTTAAATGTCAACTCCACCATTTACCTACCACCTGTGTGGCCTTCGGGCAGGTTACTTAACCCTTCCATGACTCAGTTTACCCATTGATAAAATGGGGAATAGTGGTACCTACCTTACATTCTGTTGAAACATAACACCTGTGAAACACTGAAAATGGTATTTGCTAAACTCTGTCCCGTAAACATTAACATTACTAATAAATTTATATATTCACCTCCACTTTGTAAAATGATCATGTATCAACTTTATTATATCTTTTTTTGTTTTGTTTTGTTTTGTTTTGTTTTGTTTTTGAGACAGGGTCTCGCTTTGTAGTTCAGGCTGGCACTGAGCTCACTATCTAGCCCAGGCAAGCCGCTGCAAACTCAGCAATCCTCCTGTCTCTGCCTCCCGAGTGCTGGGATTACAGGCGTGAGCCACCACACCCGGCACTGTGGTATGGGGTGTTGATTGCTGGTGGGTGTGTCTCCACGCCCAGCATTGTATGTGGTTACCGGGATCGAACTCAGGGTCTTGCACTTGTGAGGCAGGCGCCAGAACCACTGAGCTAACACTCCGGCCCTATTATATCTTAAATGTATTCATGATCATCATTTGCTTTTTATCTTCCTAATAATCTCAAGGGTAATATTCTATAAATTTTTCTATAAGTATGTTAAAGGAATATATAAGATATCACACATTTTCTTTAAAATATTTAGAAAATATTTTTACCTTTCAGATTTTCCCCACAGTTATAATAAGCATCAAATTAAAAATCCTATTTATGTACATTTGCTATCTCAACCTATTTCATTTGCTTCACATGTGGTATATCAGTTCTTCCCATAATTTGAATGGGAGTGGTCTATCAATTCTTCCCATAATTTGAATTTTCTATTCCACTAGCATCCTAGATGCAAACAGAATCACCAGTGTTCTTTCACCTCATAGTTGAGTATACTTGGCCTGGGAACTCTCACATAAATGCTTGAATACTAGGGGAAAGTATCGATGCCAGCACAAAAAGCCAAATTTCATGCATATCATATTCCTTGAGTTTAAAATTCTATTCAGAATACACCTCCCTTGCCATTTTAGCATGAACCTAAGAGCATTTTCAAAACCACTTGTTTGAAACATCAGTCCTGTGATTTCTCCATGAGTCTAGAAAGCCCAAATTCCAGGTGCCGCATTCAATTAAAACTACAGAATCGAAGGTGAACCTTATGGTCAGTGGTAGTGGTAATGAATTGGATGGATTTTTAGACAGCATGTCATATCACCTACCAAGAATGTCCTTACAATGGCCCAGTTTGCAGAGATGCAGGAATAATCACACCTGCCGCCTAATGGAAAAAACATTTTCACCTGCTGTCACTTGATGAAAATCACAAGGACATGGAAATCCAACGCCACTTGTTCTTCTTTTGTTCCATTTTTCTCTTCCAACACACCTCCTGGCTTTATTTGATATGAGGAACATCCTCAGCTCCTACTGTCTAGTCCCCAAAAGGCCCGTGTGAACAATTAGCTCCCAAGAAATGTCCATTTGGAAATGCTCATGTCAACCACCATATTGCTTAACCATTAATTTTGCCAGAATATCACCATCTAAAACCATACTTTACACTGATCAAATAATTGATCCTTGAATTCAGCAAAGATAGTTCAAAATCTTTATGCATATAGTAATTTTCTTCTCTCAATCAAAAATAAGTGCTTGGCAATTCTTTGTCTGCTCTCTAAACATAGAAACCACTCAGATAGGAAAAAAAAAATGACTTTAGCTTCATAAGGACAAAATCCTCCTTCTCCCAAGTCTTCAGCTGACAAATACCATCTTTGTAATGCCTTTCCTGTTGGGTTCTCTTTAGGCAAAGCCTACCTTTCATAACAGTTCAACATTCAAATCAAGCTCTTTTTCTATTTGTGACAGTCTGCTGGTTTTCCTTCATTTCTTCATGCAATAAATACTGAGCATGCACCCTACCAGGAATCCAGAGCACGAGAAAGGAAAGCATCAGTTGATTTCCCGAACTCCTACAGTTCACCATGTCTTGTGAACTACTTTTAGTTTAATCATACAATTATACACACTCTCTCATTTAATTTTACATAATGATTACTTACTGCCCACCAGGACTAGAGTGATATAGTATAGAAGAAAAAGACATATCTTCAATCCTCATAAAGTTCACACCTCCTATAATACAGGAGAGAGCAAGGTACACATAGAGAGGGATATGTTTGTAAAAAAGTTTTGAGATGAGGATGAGGTTGGAGACATGAGTAGGTCCATCAAAAGAGTCACAGAGTATTTGAGAAAAAGTATCCAACTGCACGCCCAGAAACTTGATTCCCCTTTCCCCTCAACATGTCACTGAGCAGAATTAACATTCTGTTCCCTATTTGGGTTGCAGAGCTAATGCGCTAACAATGCCTGTTGATTTCAAGCATCTCACAGGGTTAATATGAATGTGAAATGAGAGACAAAAGAAGAAACTGTGATATAATTAAGACCCTTCTCTCAAATCTCACACTATGCTGGCTGTGGAGAGGTGATAAAAGGAAGGCTGCAAAGAGCTCCCTCAAAGGCACATATAAACACAAAGTGCACAGGTAAATACAAGGTACACACATGATACATGAAACTTCAGTGTCTGTGAAAATGAGCACAATGTTGAGGTTGTAACAGAAGTGTAAGAGTAAGAGAGCCATCATCTGTAACCCAAGCATTCTGGGAGACTGGTGCAGAGGATTACAGGTTCAAGCCCCGCCTAGGTACTTTAGTTAGATGCTATCTCAAAATTAAAATAATAATAATAATAAACTGATGGGGATGCAGCCCTAGGTTCAAACCCAATTACCACCCTTCCTCCCCTAAAAAGGTCTCTTTGTATTACAAAGATGTTTTCTGTGCACACTAATTTTTTTCCAGAGCTCATGACTTGACAACTACAAAATGAGATATATTCTTCCAGGAGAATTTTCCCCCAGTGAACTTGTTGCTTCATTTTTCTATTTCAAAATTCTAGAGGCTATACCTACTGCATGCTCACAGACAACAACAAAAACATACAAGTGTACTCAAGTACTGGATCTTCCGTTCAGTGGCATTTCCAGGCTCCTTTATCCACTGCCAGCTGGGCTCTAATCAACCCCTCTCTCAGAAGCCCTGCCTGTGTGCATCAGCTATGTACCCCAATGCATTCTACTCCCTTAGGTGAAGCAAATCCTTCACTCCCATGGGGTGGATTTATTTTCGTTCCTTTAAATTCTACGTTTTATTTAGCTAATTCTTTACACGTAAAATGTTGGCCTCGGTACCTAGAAAATTTCAGATTCCTCATTCTCTGTTGAATTGATCTTCAAAACAATCCAATAACTTTTCTCCAGTAATGTTTCCTTTTTACTTCCTATTCACTTGGTGTTAAGCATATATTGCCTAAAAGTTCATGATTGCTGGGCATGGTGCCTCACACCTATAATCCCAGTAGAGACAGAAGCAGGAGGATTGTTGTGAGTTCAAGGTTTGCCTGGCCTACATAGTGAGCTCAGGGCCAGCCTGAACTACAAAGCAAGACCTTGTCTCACAAACAAACAAAAAAATTCATGATTCATCGCTTTGTAACAGAATCATTGGTGGAAGTCTTGTTTAAGATACAATCTCAAAATCCCATCTTAGAAAATTCTGACTGGGGACTTGTGGCTTAAGAACCCATCTTGACCAGAACCAAGGTGATTCAATTCCAGTTCATGAAAAGGTCAAACTCAGAAAGAGTCCAATCACAAATTCATCCTATGACAGGACTCTGCCACATATATGTTTGGCACATATGACATATGCCATGCACACACAACACACAAGCAGACATATACAATGTGCCTCATGAATTCAAATGATTTTGATTTGCTTCAAAAACACTTCATGAAGCACTAAGGAATACTAGTAGTTTGAGTGAGGAAAGCTTTTAGGCTAAAGTATTTTATTATTTCAGTAAAAACATCTGAAATCTAAAAGTTGACTTCTTTCACAAAATCTCAGTGGCAAACTCATTTTATTTTCAGTTGGGACAGATAAATATTATTCTTTCCATTCACTGTTGCTTAAAATCAAATCAGGGTTTCAAAACTCCAGATACTCAGATGATATTCCAGTCTAACCCTCACAGTTGTGTTAACAGGAAAAGTAAACATCATTAAATCCCAGCCTTGTAAATCAAGATTCACTAACTTGACAGAAAAAAAATGTCATAGGGTGAAATTATTTTTAGAGGACGCATCATATCCAAATAGGATAAAACAAGAATGGGCCAGCGTCCACACTGACAGTAATGCCCAATAGGTCATCTGTTTATCACGTGCTTCTGTTGCGTATTTACTGGATGGATCCTTTAAATACTCTTGAAAAGAGTATGTACTCATTGAAATCACAAATTCATATGAGTTCTACTCTTGAAAACCAGGCAGTAGTGTTCTTGACCACGTAAAGAGCATAGTGGTATTTTCTGCTTTCAGATTTCCCTTCCATCCAACTGCTACCATGGATCAGGTTACAGCAAACCCTCTCCATAAATCAGGTCCTTCTCAAAACTAAAGCTGCCTTGATTAAATGAAAATCAAAGCTGCCATCTCAAAATGAAAGCTGCCTGTGGGAAAAAGAAAAGGGATTACTATATTTGGGAATATCTAAGTCAACTCATTAGCAAATCAGCATTAAATTGCCCTTACTAGTAGGCCACATCTAAGTCTAGTCTCAGTATCAAGAAACAAATTTTTCTACATTTACCTACTTACTCAATAAATACTTATTTCAAACCTACTTGGCATGATGCATACATGGTATTTACCCAAAGTCCAACTCCACCGAGTCCTTTCCTACTAAACCTATCCCTCTGTTACTACCCTAATGTCCGGGGCTTTGTCTTGATAATCTATGCTCTGCATCTTGAAGCTTCCATCATTTTGGCAGGACCTGCTTAAGGGGATCTGCATGCACTACCTGTTGCTGAATGTTGGCTGCCTCTAAGGCCACCACTAGGATGCCATTTGTTACCACCCAGAGTCCTCTCTCACCTCTCATCATTCTCCCCTGTCCTTGAACAGGGCCTACTGAAAATGCCAAAGGTCAAGAGTTTGACTCAGCTGCTCATTTCTTCCAGTTCTTTCCACTTCAGTCAAGTCTTTATTCCTCATTCAGTGAGTCACTGCATGAGGAAACTCTACGAAGTGTGTCCTCCTTGGACTGTGGTGCTTTAGTTAGTGAAATCACTTCAGTGTTTTTAGTTCATAAAAATCATATTCCCCAGCCTGACATCAGATTTGTAAACATAAGTCTGTAAAAAAGAAACTAGGGAAGAAAAGGCCAGCATAAGCTGATTTCCTGAAGGCAGTGACAGGAGCTTTGGCAAATGTTACTTTGGGGAGTTAATTCAGTCATTTTACTTAAAATAACCTATCCCTCACCATACCCAGTCTCTTAAGAACAAGTCCTCATGGAATGTGGCCCTTTCTAATCCACATGACACCTGGCACCTCTTCTTGGGAGTCAGACAGATAGTAACTGGCCGATCTCTACTCTCAATACTGCCTCATGTCCAGTGCCGCTTGTCTGGCTTGCCAGGAAATCTACTTCCAGTGGCAAAACAAGGAAACAAAAGATTTTTAGGCTCCAGAATAGAGGGCACCCTAAGGATTCCAAGCAGAGATTATGAATTTTAATTCTCAACTACCGCACACACACATCCAGGCAAGAACATTAGGAAAGACTAATCAAGGAAGAAGCCAGCGGGGGGCATCTGTGCAGAGGATCACTGACAGCACTCTAAACTTAGCGCAGCCGAGGCTAATGGTCTCCTTACATCCTCTTTTCCCATTAAAGATGCCCTGGAAACGAGCTGCCTAAGAATATTGCTGCAGTTATCACAGCTACCAAATTGGCAGGCGATATTCTCAAAGTGCACTAGGGCAGGAGTGGCGGATTTCCTGCGCACCTTCTACCCTGACAGACTGAGTGCAGGAGCACGGGTACTGTGATGAATAATGCATGAGAGCGTCCGGTGTGGAGAGCTCTACTGAGGCCCAGCCGGCTAACGCACGCCTAAGCCTAGGATTTGCTACACTGTCACTGGATTTGCTACACTGTGTGTCCAAAATGGTAATGAGAATGGCAGAGGTGAGGAAGATGCTCTCCCTTTGATCTCGTCCTTAACCTCTCCCCAGCAATTCTGCCCCATTCTGTTTGCAGTGTGCAACCAGGCCTCTCCCCTCCAGGACCCTTAACTTCAGCCAGCAATAAAATCACTGCACTTCAAAGGCCACAAAGGTACACAGAAGTGATATGCATGTTAAACACTCACTCTTTTAATAGGACCCCAACTTTCAAACCTCCCATTGCTGCCTTTCTCGATCTCCAACTGTTCTCTGATCAGTGGCACTGCTTATTCCCTGGACTCTAGTTGTCCTAGAGAGAACTGAAGAAAATGTGAGACTGGCAAAGGGATGCTGAATTTAAAAGATTCCCCTACAGTAATCAAAACCTGAGATAAAATGTGAAATGATATATATTAGGAGAGTGTGGTTTACAAGCTTCTGAATTAAAATTCAGCCGAGCCCTGAAATAGAATTCAGGACCTAAATACTTACTAAAAGTGTCAATATGTTCTTTAACCAACTGTGGAACAAACTCGCTTTTTAATCAGTAATGCAGCCTATAATGTGGCTGCAATGAGGGCTCTCTTTTATTTAGGTTCCTTTGTGATCTAAAATTCCATGCTGCTTCCCAGGCCATGAAGTCTATTTATTGACCTACCAGAAGCCTCCATTCTGCAATTACTCCTGCATCAAACTCTGAGTATGTGGCATCACTTAAACCTTACATGTTATTGTCGCTCTGGCTGCTGGTACTACTTTCCAACCAGTACTACCCAGCCAGACTTGAATTAGTCAAAAATAACGCCATGGCACAAGCTGCCATTCACCCAGTTTATCTGCTAATGTGGAATCATCATTTCTCAATATTGGATCTACCCCAGGAAGATTTCACGGCTGGGCACAGTAGCTCTGAGGCC
Source organism: Thryonomys swinderianus (assembly GCA_004025085.1). NCBI lineage: Eukaryota > Metazoa > Chordata > Mammalia > Rodentia > Thryonomyidae > Thryonomys > Thryonomys swinderianus. The sequence continues at coordinate 22,071 of PVIC010011238.1, forward strand.
CCTGCAGTCAGCGTGGAAATGCACAGCCAGGACTCACAGCTGTAACTCTTTCCATGGGTTAATATGCTGCTGATAGCAGAGCACAATCTACCAACAGGTTGGAAGCTGCTACTGTTTCATAACCTTTTTTATACTCCTAAACACTGCCAGTGGTGCCACTCCAGCTAAACATCTGTCAAATGCCATCGAGTTTGGCCAAATGGCCAGAAGAAGAATGAAGCAATGGACCCTGGCCCACATACCAATATCCAGGCACCTACATCATTTCAAATGCCAAGTTCTGCCACTCACTTGGACTTGGTGAGCAGGTATTTTGCCAGATACCCTGCATTACTAGACCACACTGAGAGGAGGCCATGCCCTTGCCTTCCAGACCTCACAATGCAACACAGAAAACCTACTGGTGAGTAAGCACTTTCCAGAGCCCTGTCCTTCATTCCACTTGGAATACATCCCAGTCAATTAGCTCTTGCTTATGAATGATATATCACAAAATCCCCAATCCTTATGCAATCAAACTGATGTTTTGTGAACAGAATACAGTACCTGCTCTACTTCACACAAGTGTCACACAGTGTGGAACAAAGGCTAGTACAAAGACCAGCAACAAAAACGAGACAAAACAAAATTTAAAAATCAAAAGCCAAGACAAGGACATGAGTTTCAGAACAGAAAGGCCAGAGAAGAGGAACTGACTCCTGGTGGTTGAGAATCACTTTCCCCAGTTCATCCACAGTCCACTTCACATATGGCTAAGAATCCACTTCAATGGGGCAGCCCTTCCTGGTTTGCCTCTCATTTCCTCTAATCATTTTAGTGTCACTGTGGGAAACATTTGTAATGTGCTTACAGATGCCTCCCCCACTTCTCAACAAGTATTACCTCAGTAAATTCCACAGAGAGTGCACTCCAGAAAAAGCAGCGCTTGCAAAAATCTTGTGTTCATTTTTCAGAATTCAGAATGAAGTGACTAACCTCGGATATACAATAAAAATGATTAAATGCAAACACTACTGAGCTTGTACAATAAATATTTTATACATTAATATGTTTTCAGAAGTCTTATTTCATTTTTACTGCTTTTCTATATGGCATTATTCTATTTTAGTACATGCAATGAAATAATCTTCCATGAAAAAAGTAGGCATTTCTGGCTCATTTTAAATAAACCAATGGATAATTATTGTGCTATTAATTTGCTATGTAAATTGTTTAAATTGCTACTACTTCCCTCTTTCAATTATTAGAAACAATTCACTCATTCCCAAGGAAAATGAAAAATTCCCTCCAAAATAAACTGTTTCTTCTCTCATGTCTAAGATATACAACAACCCAGATGTTCCGTTTTAAGATTCTTTTATATCATAGGGTATAACTCCAGTGGAAACCTTTCGGCACACTGCTTCAGTAGGTGTCATTCGGTACTGAAGGACATCAAAGTCCTCTTCCCTAAGAAGCTAACATTTAGCTTCAAGAAAAAAAAAGGCTGGTTGGCGCCCCCTGAGTGCCTCCAGGTGAGCAACAGCGGGGTGGCCCTGTGGTGACTGCATCGTCTTCCTCCGCCTACATGGAGATACTTCACAAGCTCCTCTTCTCAGTCCCATTCATTCTTTATGGAAAAAGAAAAGACAAGAACCACAATATCCCAGGAACTTCTCAGGAAGTATATTATACATAGTTTTAAATTACTTTGCAGCCACTGGGCACAGTGTGCAAAAAGAAACCCTTCTGAACTGTGAATGCCTCTTGGAGATAAATTATTATGATAGTGAAAGGGGGGGCTGAGACGTGTATTCAGAAGCCTCTGCACATGGGGATACTGAGGCAGAGAATAAAAAGAGACAATGAGGACAAGGCCCATGAGATCCTGCCAGTGTGCTCAGTTCCTGCTGTCCTTTTGACAGCGAGAAAAGGAAAACTGCTACCTGTCAATGTTGCATTTTTAAAACTAATTTCTTCTTCTCCCCATCCCCTTGATATATATAAGAAAGATGTCAGTACTGACAGGCTTAAGTGGAAGGTAGTAAGGAAACGATCACCGGCACTTTCTGAGTCCCGACGGGGCACCCAGAACCTGAGCAGTGACACTTCAGGCTCGCCCTTTATGCTCTTGCTCTCTCCTGGGCCTTTTCCTAAGCCTGAAGCTAGCCCAGTATGGGAAGAAGAGGGCTCCAGGTGTGGTCATCTTTACCTGTACTCCAGAGTTCATTGATCCTAAATAATGATGTCAAAGCTCACGGGAAGAAGTCACTAAGCAGACATCCCATTCTTCACTGGAACAGAAATAATATGGAGCAATTACGATTCCAGAATTGTACAGTCCTTCAGAGAGGTCATTTCTCTTTATCAGAGCCAGGTACTTGCCACCAGTGCAAAGTGTCCACCCCCTGGGCCCTTAGGGTAGGTTCCAGCAGCATGATTTCACAAGAAGCTCAACTTCTTTCCCATTAACCATGTATGGGCTGAACTTCTGCATCACAAGAGTGAAAAGCTATCATTCCAGTATCCATCACTTATAGTTAACGCCTTACACAAAACCTGAACATTTATGAAGAACTCATCATGGAAGAGCATGGCCTAATGAATATAATGGAAACCTCACTGCACAAAAGGAAAAAGGAAATCTTGGTGTAAGGGTCAGAAATAACTTTAGAGAGGGCAGGGAGATGGGGAAAAAATGAGAATCAGAATGTGTCAAGTACTGGTACAAATTCTCGATGTTGAATGTGATCATAAGGTATGTATAAAATGCACCAATAAAGTCAATTTTAAAAAATAACAACTTTTAAAAAATACTGAGGAAAAAAATAATGTAAACTATACAAATGTACTGGTCAAATGGACCTTTTCCTTTGAAGCTGTGATTCGGTCCACCCCGCAGGGAGAAGAGCATTTGTAAAGGGGTTGACTCAATGGAGAAAAAACTTGCCTAATTCAGTATGAACAACCAAAGCAAAGAAAAACCCAGCAGCTAAGGTCTGGAAATGTAAGTAGCACAGTATTTTGAATCCCATATATTCACCTCCAATAATGCAGACAATTCAATGATATATTTCCATCCTTCACACTATCAAAAATCGCTCCTGTGATTACTACTACTAAGTACTAAAACTACCATCATGTCCTGTGTGTTTCAAAGAGCAAGCAGTTGAGGAACTGGCCTCAAAGCACTCGGTGGCCTTCCAAGCACTTAGTGGACTAAGTCTTCTAAGTTTTGTGCAGATAAATTCAAAAGTTCTCATGCTGGCATGGTGGAGACACTACCATCTTTTCATACATAAATCACCCATTTTTTTTTTTTTGAGGCAGGGTCTCACTTTGTAGTTCAGGCTATCTCTGAGCTCACTATGTAGTCCAGGCAAACTTCGAACTCAGCAATCCTCCTGCCTCTGCCTCCCGAGTTCTGGGATTACAGGTATGAGCCACCACACCCGGAACTGTGGTATGTGGCATTGATTGCTGGTGGGCGTGAGTCTCCACGCCCAGCATTGTATGTGGTTACCGGGGATTGAACTCAGGACCTTGCATTTGCGAGGCAGGCACCGGAACCACTGAGCTAATCCTCCATCCCATACATCACCCATTTTAATGCCACTTAGATAAGTATTTGTCATGGTTAACTGGTTCCTGTATGATCCTAAAGAAAGGTTTGAGTCAAGTCTCAGGTAGAATTATCTGACGGAGCAGGGCAAGAAAACAAACCACACCTAAGAGGCTCTTCCCAGACCAAGAATGCCAGTGAACAGGTAAAATTAACCCACCTTCTTCATTTCTACACAATGCAAACCATTGCCATGCTTTTGAAAACTGATTGAAAAGCTCAACTCTAATATATCTTTGACATTTCTCTGCATGGAAACCCTCCATCCTATCATAGTCGCACTGGTACATTTGATGATGTAACTGGTCACTGATGTGCCATCAATTCTTCTTCCTACATCAAAGTTGTCATTTAGCTGGGGATTTAGCTCTGTGGCCCCACTGCCTGCCTTACAAGCTCGAAGTCTTGAGTTTGATCCCCGGGACAAAAACAAAAACAAAAAAACCTTCATTCCCAATAATAAATAAAACTATAAAGTAACATGAGGTTATACTTTTTTAAAAAGTTGCTATCCTGTCCTTGAGATGTAGCAGCAGCCTGGTCCACTCAGTCCACTGCACCACCATACTGTGTATGCTATCATTTCCACATGTCATAACATGACAAGGCTAGAGTGCTGTTCTTTTTTTTTTTTCTTTTGAGACAGGGTCTCGCTTTGTAGTTCAGGCTGGTCCTGAGCTCACTATGTAGTCCAGGCAAGCCTCGAACTCAGCAATCCTCCTGCCTCTGCCTCCCGAGTGCTGGGATTACAGGCGTGTGCCACCACGCCCAGCACCGTGGTATGTGGTATTGATTGCTGGTGGGCATAAGTCACCACGCCTAGCATTGTATACGGTTACCAGGGATCAAACTCAGGACCTTGCACTTGAGAGGCAGGCGCCGGAACCACTGAGCTAAATCTCTGGTCCCCAGGAGTGCTGTTCTAATCCCTACTTCTCCCAATCTGGATATCAACTGGGTTCACAGGACTATCCATTCCATCTAAAAAGCCAGGAAATTTTAAATCCCTATGGTTCTGCATTCTGCCTCATTCTTTGCTTCTTTTACTAGATCATCAACTTCAGGTCTAAAAGGGAGGTGACAGTCCTCAGTCAGGAGCCAAAATCTATGATACAGAAATCCTGCTGCAGAGTTGTTGTGATTCCTGGAAAGCTCCGCCCAACTGATACAACTAGACACAACTAAGGGTCTCATGCCTTACTGTAGATTCCTGATAACACAGCCCCGTATCTTTACTTTTCTTTTCTCTTCTTTTCTATTCTATTCTATTCCACTCCACTCCACTCCATTCCTTTTCTCTCTTTCTACCTTTATGCCCAGGCAAGAGGCAGATACAAATGGCCTACCACACTACAAGAAGAGTGAACTCACTTCTGGTTTCCTACCCTATCTTAACTCCAATAAATATGTGCATCACCTTCCTCTTTCCAGGATAGAAAGAGGCTTGAGGGCTTGTGGCCAAGTGTGAATAGTATGGATCCAAAAAGTAAGAGAAATACATACCTCTGTCAAGCTGAAAAGTATACTGCAACTCAAAATGTATCTTTGCTACAGTAAATCAATGTTTTAATAGAGGAATCTGTTTTAGAGACATATGTTCCAAATTTGTCTAATCCCCTCCATCTACGTCCATAAATATCACCTAGAATAAGCTAGTTTTTGCATCTCTCACAGAGACCTACATCAATATCCTTCAGCTGTTCGCTCCTTCTACTTTTCCTCTCTACAACTCTTCTCAGGTGTCAGCATAAGCTTTGTCAGAGGCAAGTCAGCTTACATCATCATTTCCCATAAAACTCTACAATGGCTTCCCATTTTTCCCTGGATAAAATCTAAATATGTAATTCAGTTGACAAAACCTCATATGTACCGTCTGAATTCTGTGCCCATATCCTATTGTTGATCCCTTTGCCTGCAAAGCTCCCAACACACTCAATTCTGAAGGTCTCTCCAACACTGTTTTCCACTAAAAGGGCTTTGTACTTACTGATCCCTCTGATTTCCCAAATTTTCAAAACAATGAGCATCTTCTCTTCCCTGAAATCTCAAAATCAATACCACTTCCTCAGCGTGGCTCCTCTAACAACCCTAGCCAAAGTAACCCACTCCCTGTTATTTTTCCACAGCCTCTATCTAGTACTACTAGCTGCTAATGATGTCTCCAGGCCTTGTGCCTTTGCCTCTGTCACTAATGCTGTACTATTCACTGCTGGGTCCCCAGGGCCCAGCATAGAGCTTACCTCACAGCAAAGATCTCCATCAGTATTTGCTGAGTAATTCCTAAATGAATTATCTGTCTATTCATTTTCATTGTCACTGAACCTCTACTCAAAGATTAAAATGTGATTTTCTTATACCTATATTATATTTTTACTTTCAATTTTTGTTCCTAAGCGAGAGCAATACACTCAAATTTTTAAGATCAAGGTCTCAATTTTTAAGCTGATGTATCAATAGTGACTACCATCCAGCCTACAAGATTAGTTCTAAAGATTATCTGCCAAAATATTTTCATGGCCATGTGAATTTGAGCAACATTACACATCAGTTTTTTGTTGTTGTTTTTCTTGCCTTGAAAACTCATAATTATCACATTAACGGTTCTAAGAAATCACAATAAAGAAATTGGATAACTTTGTTTAACCAGGTTGCCATACATATTAATAGGAGAATCATTTATTTTTACCAATCAGTATTCCTGAGAACTAATACACTGTAATAAACTTTGGAAGTACTATTCTACATAAATGTATAGTAGATCTGCCACATTATTTTTTTTCTTGAGAGGCCTTCACTGAGTTCAAAACACACATTGAAGATCTGTATTTGAAACACTAACAATTAGAGATCAGTTATCTACAGAGCAGAGATTGAATCCAGTATTTCAAACTTATCTATTTACCTGTTGTCTTCTAAATAAATAGACCCATCAATGCTGTTTTAAGAATTCAACCCAAAGTTGAGTAAGTCTCAAACAACAAAATTTCACCACAGACATAAACAAAGCTCATCTGACTTAATTTGTAATAGCAAAGACACAAAGACTCAGGCATATTTAATCATCTTGTTAACACAAAAACTGGAAACAAATTGTTTTCTTTCCCACTCCTAAAATGATGGATCTTCACAGGGCCACTCCTGTCAAAACCAGGGAAAAGGCCAACTGAAAGAAATAGTCATGTTTTGTGGCAAGAAGAAAAAGATACAGATCGATCATTTACGTGAATTATAAACTGAATAAAAATATAGCTAGGACGGCTGAAAGATAATGGCTAAAATCTATGGCCAACCTTTGAGTGATTACAGACAGAAATTGAGAACTTCCTCCAGGTGAAATGTCAGCACTGATGCAGGAATGGGAGCAGGAAACAGCAGAAGGAAGTGGCCAGAGCGGAGCAGAGGAGAATATTGGATAATAACTCAGAATCAGAAAACAGCAGGAAGAATGTTTGGCTTAGAACCAGGACAATCACCACCCCACCCCTCTGGGATAAGGTTGGACTGACAGCCTCAGAGAAGAAAATGCTCTTCAACTTCATTAACAGGAGTTG
>PVIC010011238.1:29322-41878 GCA_004025085.1 Thryonomys swinderianus
CCCTCCTCCCTTCCCTTGCTCCCCTTCCCATCTGAACATATTTCTCCTACCCTAGAACATCTATCCTCCATTATGTTCCCTATTTTACCTTTTGGGTTTCTCACACAAGAGAAACAATGTTATATTTAAACTTGTATCTCAGTTTATTTCACTTAAGATTACAGTCTCAAGATACATGCACTTTACTAAAAATGACTGAAGTTATCCTTCTCTATGCTAGAATGTACTCCCCTGTATAAATACCACATTTTCTTTATCCATTCATCTGCAGATGGTCATGTGGGCTGTTTCCAAGATCTGTTATCATAAATTGTGCTGCTATAAACACAGAGAAAGAAAAAAATGAGAAAGGAAGGAAAAAAGTTGAAAACAAAACTTTGTAAATGGGGAGGGAAGTAGGGAGGGATGGAAAAAAGAATTAAGATATATTATATACATATACAAATTTCCCATGATATATGTGATCAATGTGTGGCAAATGTGTAACAATAAAAACAAACAGTAAATTAAGCTCTACTGATCGAAAGAAAATTCAAAAAAATTCAAACATTCTAAGTATATGATAACAGGTGAAAAGTGGAAAGAAGATGGAGGAGAGAGCTTTTCAAGAACTGGTCTGAGCATTCCTCTTGTTCAAATGGTCACCTACACCATAAGAGCTCTAGACTCTGCCCTGCACACACAAAGAGGATGTATCTTTTTAAGCATGCCATCATTTCTCATGCCGCCTTCTCAGCTTAGAATGCCCTTCCACCATCAACATCACCCCTGTGTGCCCAACTAAATTGTACTCATTTTGGTAAGATTTAGCTCCTTGATGCTTTCTTTGGGTGCCTCTAAGTCTCTGCCTGAATTTATATCATGTAGCACTCACACATTTATATCAAGACACCTAGTCCTATCTTGGATGGTCTGTTGGCTTGACAATTGGTCAGGCTCAGATTCCTACTGTTTGCCACAGTAACTAATACGCAGTGATTGATAAATGCCGTAGAGCTAAAAGAATCATTCATGAGAAGTTCATATGCCAAAGTAAGACACAAAAGTTGTACTAATCTGACTAAATTCAGCCAATACTCAGAAACCATGGAGCCTATTACCCTCTGCTTTGTACAGGCATATTCATTATCCTCCTGTCCCCTGGAACTACTGTCTGCCCTTCAGGCTTGGAATGCCTCCCAGGGTTATTTTTAACTCACTTCTGTTTCCACTCCTGAGACGCTTCTTGCCATGCCAGTGAAACTCTTGGCAAACTGAAGGGTCAGTATGATAGGCATAACATTACCCATACACTGACCTTTTGACATAACTGTCACTCTTGCGCAGAGAACAGACACATGACAGCCCCCACTGGCCATCTGAACCTTAAGATCAGACATGAAACTATGAAATTTCAAGGTCCACTGACTAGGAAATGGGGTTGTGATGCTCTGGTCTTGGATCTAAAATTGAGGCACAACCATATTTGTAAAAAAGAAAAATTTTTTATTTGACTTTAACACTGGTAGGAAGAAGCAGCAGAAACAGGGCCCCAAGAGGTGAAATGTAGATCCCTATTGGTGTGTTGGAAAATGAGCCACAGAACTTAGCTGTGGAAATATTATTTCCATGCCAAATTAAAGGTAAACATAATTATGTCTAACACATCAAAAGTATGTAATTAAATATACTCTTTGAGGATAAAATATGCAGGCAGGCATAACCAATTTTAACTTATTTCATAATAACGTCATTATTTATTTACTGAAATGTGTCAATCAAAAACATTAAACTCTTTTTTGTTTATTAGGGGAGTTTAAAACTGGTGGTGACTTTCATTGTAATTCATCACTAGTTTTCTGCTCCAGGAACTACATAAGCATCTTATTATTCTGATGCTAAAGGAAGGAAAAGAGTACAAAAGGAAATTTTAACTGAAGAGCAGTGGCAAATGAAGATAGAGCCCAGCAACGCATGATAAGGTTGCCACAAATAAAAGTGCTGGATTGTAACCAAGTAAAAAACTCTTCATCAGACTGACACAGAGACCTCAGGCTTCCTCAGCCCATCCATCCCTCTGCATTGAATAATTCCCACTGCCCTCATGCTCCACTCAGCAGAAGAGAATTATTCACTGGTTTCAATGAAGGCAGGAGATGGAGGAAGGGAGACAGATGGGACATACAGGTCTTAACTGCTTATCTCAGGCGAACTAAAGTCATAGCCTAAACGAGTTAGCATACAAAAAAGGGACCACCACTATCTGAAAAGGCTTAAGGGGGAAAATGCAAGAGACAATGAATAGATCCTTCACCTAAGGGAAGAACATAAAATGCAAAACAAACCATTTTTCCACTCTAGACATCAAAGGACTACCTACAACCCAGAGCATCCCTGCTTTCTGAAATGTACAGCAGTACCAAAAATGAGGTACAAAAAGCCAATAGACCTAAATATCTATAGCACCTGCCTTAAGGACCTCCCTTCTCCAAGTAACAGAGCTTCTCTTTTACCCTTTCTTATAAACATGCATTTTTGGACATTCCCCACCACTTGCTGTTTACTGTTTTTGCTGCTTTGATCTTCATTCCCCTAAAACAAGAACCAGGGAGCTAGACGGACCCAGCTGCACCAAAAAGCAACAATTAGTCATGAGACTGACACCAGGCTTTATAAAGAAGCCTGGAAAGTTGGAAGGAAATGGACCCTAAACATCCCCAGAGGGTCTCTGCCAGGATTCAAAGAAGGAAAAGCCAAGGATAAGAGGAAATGAACTTGAAAGGCCTAAAGTCATCGTCCAAATTGGGAAGAATATTTCACACTTTCAAAAGTAGTACACATTTATATGCACAGAACGTTGTGTGCTGGGTGCTACAATGTCCCACTTTTTACAATCAGGCAAACTGTGAAAGGAAGAATTGAAAAAGATAAAAATGAGAAAATAAAGAAGAAATAAGCTTAGGTTTAGAGCCATAAAAAATAAGTCATATAAACACTGGATCTGGAAAAATGAGTTGGTATAGATCTAGTGGAAAACATAAAGTGGGGTGACAGAAGGTTGGTTCTGCAACTCTAACATGCATCCCATAGAGGCAGTGTGGAGCTTCTACTTCAGGTCATAACAGAACAGTGGAACTGGACTTACTTTTTCCCTAAACAACTAAAATGTTGGTTGAAATGCTGGCCCTTGTTTTCAGACAGTAGACAATAGGTAATGGAAAACAATCCTTGAGAGGATGGAAGCCCTCAGAACAAGCCCCCATTTTCCTGAGGACACATTCCAGACTGTAACAAAAGGAGGTGTAGAGGTAGAGCCCAAGGACATCAAGGTGCCCCTGTACAAAGGAGACAGAGGAAGCTCACAATCACTAAAAAGAGGAAGTTTTGTAGAACTTTTTGGTCTGGGAAACAAGATGGTACCAAGGAGGGGACCAGGCATCTAGAAGAACACTTACAGGTCTCCCACAGGCCCCTGGGTACAACTTGGGTTACAAGTGTCAACTGAGACTGACTAAAAGGCCTAACAGGAAGCTGCTGCCATGAAGCTAGGACATGAACAAAGATCCCAGATGTTGCAATTTGATGGGAAAAACTTGGGCTCTGGTGCTATCAGAATGGAGACTTAACCTTATACCCCAGCACTAAGGTAAGACAACACGAAAGCCATGCTTTTGGAGATAGTACTGCTTCCAGAACTTCTGGCACTAGAGGCGAAATCTAAAGTAGAACCACACTAACAGGGAATAACGCAAATTCCAAAAGAATCAAGAGGATCCATCAATAATTTTAGGGACTGCCACAAGCTAAGCAAAGTCAATTTCCTTCCATGGAAGACAACATACTTTAGATTTGCTATAAGGAATTATCTTAAATGTTCAAATTACAGTGAAAAATTTCATGGCATAGAAAGAAGGCAAGTGTGACTTATAAGCAGTCAAGATAAAGAGGCCAAGAGATGACCTAGATGTAGAAATGAGTACACAAAATTTTAGTGTACTTATTATATATGCATATTCTAGGGCTTAGAGGAAAATATGGACATATAAGTGAACAGATGGAGAAATCTCAGCAAAAATATAAAAAGATAAGAGAATCAATCCTAGTAATGAAAAACAATGTATTTTAAATGAACATTCACAAAGTAGGCTTAGTAGCAAATTAAAGAATAGAACGGAGAACAATTGAACTTGAAGACTGACCAAGATAAAATCAGCCAATTAAAAAACACAGGCAAAATATTTAAAATGAAATTTAGTCTCTGAGAAATTCAATAATACCAAGTTATCTAACATGTGCAACTGATCAGAGAAAAGAATGGAAACACCACTGCACTCCTCAGCAGCACAGGAACTAGCAGAAAGAATCAACAACTGGCATCTCATCTTATTAAAAAGTTCTGCCCAGCAAGAGAAAGCATCAGCAGAGTGAAAACACCACAGACAATATGGGAAAAAATTTTTACCAGCTGCTCTTCAGACAAAGGGCTGCTATCTAGAGTATATAAGGAACTTAAAAAATTCAGCATCCCCAAATTTAAAGACCCAGTTCAAAACTGGGCATCTGACATGAACAGACACTTCTCAGAGAAAGAAGTAAAAGCAGCTAAGAAACACATGAAGAAATGCTCAGTGTCACTGGTCATTTCAAGGATGTAGATGAAAACAACAGAGATTCCATCTCAATCCACCAAGAATGGCTGCTATCACAAAATCAACCAACAACAGATGCTGTCAAGGCTGCGGGGAGTAGAGAACCCTTCTCCACTGTCAGTAAAAATGCAGACTGGTACAGCCACCATGGAGATCAGTGTGGAGATTCTTCAAAAGACTAGGATTAGAGGTCCTATTTGATCCTGCTATTTCCCTGCTGGGGATACACATCAAAGTATTAAGATTCATATCACAGTAACATATGTGCACCCATGTTTATAGCAGCTCAGTTTGTGATAGCCAAATCTTGCAAATAACCCAAATGCCCATCAACAGGAGACTGGATAAAGAAGATACGTGTTTTGTTTTGTTTTTTAATAAAACAGAGTATCACTCTACCATACAGAATGATAAATGTAAGTCATTTATACTCAAATGGACATACCTTGAGGACATACTCATAAGTGAAATAAATAGTTCACAGGTGTGTAAATACCGTATCTTTTCTCTGGTATCAGAAACTGAATGTGTAAATGAGTTCTAAAATGTGTATTATGAAATAGAAAACATTCAAAGGGAAAAGAGGGTAGGGATAAGTAGGGAAAGAAACATTGATAATAAAGAAAGGAAACAAAGCTTATGCATACAGGGGGTGGGGATTGTAGGTTAGGCAGGGGGGATGGGAAAAATGAGAATTAAGTCATGTCATGCACTGGTACAAATTCTCAGTGTTGACTGATCATAATGTGTATATAGAATGTACCGATGAAATCAATTAAAAAATAAAGAAAGTCAATAGTTATAAACTAAACAATCTAAGTTATAAAAAAGAATGAAACCGGGCTGGAGGGTTAGCTCAGTGGTTCCAGTGCCTGCCTCATAAGCGCAAGGACCTGAGTTCGATCCCCAGTAACCACATATAATGCTGGGCGTGGAGACATGCCCACCAACAATCAACACCGCATACCACAATGCCGGACGTGGTGGCTCACGCCTGTCATCCCAGCAGGGGGCAGGAGGCAGGAGGATCGCTGAGTTCCAGGTTTGCCTGGGCTACATAGTGAGCTCAGGGCCAGCCTGAACTACAAAGCGAGACCCTGTCTCAAAAAAAAAAAAAAAGAATGAAACCAAAAATATGTGCAGAAGTTGAACCAATGACTGAACTATATTTGATCTCAAAAGGTTAAAATAACATCTAGAGTACTCGAGATATAAAATCTGAACTCAGGATTTCCTATAAAGCTAGTTTCCAAGTATTATGTTTTACATACCAAAGTCTCACATGCTCATAAGTGGAGACTTTTGGGAGGTGACTGGATCATGAGGGCAAGATGCTCATCAGTGGATTTGGCCACTGATGAGTTTAGAGCTAAATGTGATGAGAGGGGGTGGAGCTTGGAGAAGATGGGTCACTGGGGATAGGGGCTGAGAGGGTCTCCTTTCCTTCATCCCTTGATTATTTTTTTTTTCTGCTGATGTGCCATGAGCCATTTCTCCTCTGCCATGCCACCCTGCCTTGGAGCCAGCTAACTCTGAGGTAAAACCACTACAAACTGTGAGTCAAAATAAACTTCTCCTCTGACTTGTGACTGTCAGGCATTTTGATGCAGTAATAAAGAACTAAGACCTCAAGACAAACTTGTATTAATATCAAGGAAGACAACTGTAGCAGAATAGAATTCACACATTTATGATCAATGGAACTTTAACAAAAAAGCTCAGAGTAATACGGTGCAAAAATAGGTCTTTTTAACCAATTGTAGTAGAACCTATCTGCAGTACACACTTGCTCGGCAAACCTTGTCTCATACAGCAATAAGTCAAAATGAACCACAGACCTAAAAGTAAATTCAAGATTTTTAAAATGTAGTGGGAAACATTTATATTCTGGGAGTGCAGCTAGAATAAACCAAAACTTACTGAAATTGATATGTTTAACATCATTATAATCAAGGACTCTTTTTCACCTAGATATTATTAAGAAAAAGGTCTGCTAAACTGTAGGTCAAGAAAAAATGTTGACTATTATTCAATTACTTACAAAAATTTGACAAATGATTTGATCTCAGATTATATAAAGAACTCCAACAACTCAATGAAAAATGAACAGTTGAATAAAAAAGACCAAAACACATGAATAGACAATATATTAAAAATATATACAAATGTCAAAAATGTGTATAACATAGTATGTTCAATATCATCCATTGGAGAAATGCAAATAAAAACCACAATCAGATACTATCACATACCTACCAAGAAAGCTAAAATTAAAAGGTCTGACAGTATCAAATGTTCACAATGAAGAAAAGTTAGACAACTGAAACCTTCACACACTGATGGTAGGAGCGTAAAATACTATAACCACTTTCAGAAATTATCTGACAGGGTTTTTTTTTGTTGTTGTTGTTGTTGTTTTTTTTTTTTTTGAGACAGGGTCTCACTTTGTAGTTCAGGCTGGCCCTGAGCTCACTATGTTGCCCAGGCAAGCCTCGAACTCAGCAATCCTCCTGTCTCTGCCTCCCGAGTGCTGGGATTACAGGCATGAGCCACCACACCTGGCACTGGGATCGAACTCAGGACCTTGCATTTGCAAGGCAGGCGCTGGAACCACTAAGCTAAATCTCCGGCCCAGTCTGACAGTTTTTAATAAAGTTCAACATGTACCTATCACACAACCTGCAATTCATTAGTAAACATCATCACAAAAGAAATGAAAACATCTATCCACAAAAAGACTGACTTGCTCATGGATTTATATCTAATGGCCAGAAAAGTCTCCATGAATGTAGAAACAAACTATGTAAGATGTATACAACCACACAGAACACATTTTTAAAACTGAATGAATTGATGTATGCAATATTATGGCTTGCTGCCAAAAACATCTTTAGTGAAAGAACTTAGGCACAACAGCGAAACCTATAATTTATTGACAAGAACTGACAATGCTAATGTGTGTGATGTGAATGATGACAGAGATTCCTCAAATGGTTCAGATACTGACTATATGGGGCACAAGGTTACCTTCTAGGGTAAGAGAAATTCATAAATCTTCATTGAAGTATTGCCTACATTGATAGATTCATTGTCATCAAACTCACAATACAGGCATTTCATTGCACTTAACATTTGACCTAAAGACAACTCAGTAAGAACATGAGATGTCTAGTAACTCCAACATAACTATGTTCATTATTTCCTAACACCACACCAAAGGAGACTGCAAAGCTTAATTACCTTTTTTTTTTTTAAGTACTGGAGACTGAACACAGGACCTTTGCACTTAACTATATCACCAGCCGTGCACTCTCACCCAACCGGTTTTCTTTTAGCTGATGAGCCAAGGTCTTGCTACCCCAGGCTAGGTTCAAACTGGAGATCTTCCTGCCTCGGCCTCTCAGAGCACTGGGATTACAGGGACTTGCCACCTCAACTACTTTGACATTTAATTACTTTTTGATGTAACTCAATAATAATATACCTTGGTCAGCATATAGAAACCTCCTTAACAAAAGTTCATGAGGAGAGAAGAAAAAGGAAGGGGGGAAGTAAGGTAGAGGAAAGAGAGAGAGAAAGGGAGGGGTTAAAAAGACACAAAGAGTAAGAAGCAAACAAGAGATAACTTTTAAATGTATTTGCTAACATAGCTGTCTCCTTGTTTTTCTCCTAAATTGAGCAAAGAAACACATTCGCTCAGTAGCTGAATCTTAAATGCAATCACCACAGCAAACTGCTTTGATCTTTAAGCATCTTACTTCCTTTGACTGAGAAGTGGCTCCCTGGAAGCTATGAGATGTTTTCAAAGCACCAGGTTAACAGAATTTGAGATGTCTTTAAATAAGATCTGCATTGAGCTTACAAGGTAGCAGAAAACTCAGGTCTAGAATGGATGACTCTAGCTGAGCTGCACAACCTTGTGTGAGGAAAGAAGAGCCCTTGCCCAGCTGGCCAGGCCAGAGACAACTCCAGGTGCCAGCCTGGCACAACTGCAAAAGTCATCACATTTTGCAGAACTTGAAAGTGCTGCACAGACTGAAACGGCCCTGAGAATGACAGGCAGGTACCAGATGGCAGCAAATGTGTGCCGTGTGTGAAGGAGCAGGTAAGGATCATTTGCAAGACAGCTTGCACAAGGCTGTAAGGAGGCACATCCCTTTTGGGTTCTTTTTCTTTAAAGCTTAAAGGAAAAAAATGATGATGAAAACAAAAAATGGAAACAAAGCTTATGCATACAGGGGGTTGGGTTGTGGCAAGGACAGGGGAATAGGGAAGAATGAGAATTAATTCAAGTTGTATTGGTATGAATTCTCAATGTTGAATGCAATTATAATATATGTATAAAATGACCAATAAAGTCAATTTTTAAAAAGAAAAAGAAAGTAAAGAGCATTCAAAATAACACAACTACAGGTTAAGATTAAGAAAAAAAAGTTGCCATTTCATGTGTATACACAGTCCTGTTTGGGCTTTTTTAAAAGTTCATATTATGAAAAAATCATTTTCTTCTCAAAACTGGAGAAAAGATTGGAGAAAAAGATTCAAACAAGCACCGACTATCCAGAAACTCCAGCATGGTGGGAAGACACTAAAGATACATGGACTTAGCGACAGTTGTACATTGACTGTCACTTCCTATGTGTCTAGGCAGAGCTGAATCCCTGAGCTGCAGACCAATATCTCCTACTGACCATTGGACATCTCCCTCATACGTGTTTTATAAGCACCTCACACTCAGGAAGGTGAGGGGTGAAATCATTATTATTTGCCCTTTGTTTTCATATTTCCAAACCTCTTCAGGTTCAGCTGATTCTCCTAGGTCTTTTTTCCCCACCCCACACCTTTCCCATCACTTTCCATGCCTCCACGTTGCTCATGTTGAATGGTTAAAGGTTTGTTTTCAGCTGAAGAAATCTAGGGTACTCTAATTCCATGTCCATGTAGAACCAATAAGGAAAGGAAGCAAGACAGCTGAGTTGGTCCTTAGAGAGAACTGACAGGAAAGGAAAGGAGGCACATTCAAGATTTTTGTTCTTAAAGAATTGTCAGGGGATATGGGTAAAAATGAGAATTAACTTGTGGCATATACTGGTACAAATTTCCCAATGTTATATGTGATTTTGAGATGTATATAAATTGTACCAATAAAGAATTCAATTTAAAAAAAAAGAATTGTCAGGGGTAAAACAGAGAACCATCTCTTCAAAATAGCTCGCTCAATCATGTCTATACAATGAGGGGCACTGGATGATAGCTTTTAATGTAATTACCCCTTTTCCACTTCTTAATTACTACAATACAATCTTTAAAGGCACAGATAGAGGAGCTCCCCACCAAGAAGACAAGAAGAAATTTTCCAAAAAATTGCCAACTTGGCACCCAAGATATAGCTTCATCATCCAAACTGTTCAGTTGTTCCAACAGAATGTAATAGTTTCTGACATCAAAAAGAATTGTCAACAGAGAAGATCTCAAAATTGGACCCTCCAAAATTAAAAAACCCATCCCAAAAATGGGTATCTGAAATGCACAGAGATTTCTCTGACAAAGAAACAGAAGCACCAAACAAATACTTGAAAAAATGCTCAATATTACTGGTCATTCAAGAGATGAGGATGAAAACAACATTGAGATTTCAGCTCACTCCAGAAAGAATGGCTGCTATCTAGAAATCAACCAATAACAAGTGCTGGCAGGGATGTGAGGATAAACGAACACTTCTCCACTGTGGGTAGGAATGTAGACTGATGAAGCCACTGGAAATCAGTGTGGAGAATCCTCAAAAAACTAGAATTAGAGATCTTTCTAGGTGTATTCCAAAAAAAATTAAAAGCATGCAATATATGCAAACCCATGTTTATAGCAGCACAGTTTTTTATAGCTAAGTGGATACAAATAAGACTGTATTCTTAAGCAAAATAAATAGGATGCAGGTGTAATTATCGAATTATTTCTCTGGTGTAAGAAACTGAATGAGAACCAAAATGTATAACAGATAATGTGAAATAGGTAGAAAAAATATAAAGGGGAAGTATTGAGGGGGAGTGGCAGAAAGGAAAAATAGAGAAAGAAAAAAGATGAGAAAAGAATGAAAAATCAGAAACAAAGCTTTTGTAAAGAGGGAGAGATGGAGAGCTAGAAAGGAGGGAGGTGGACAGGAAAAAGTAAGAACCAAGATATATCATGCACAAATACGAATTTCCAATTATGAATTGAGGGAGAGATGGAGAGCTAGAAAGGAGGGAGGTGGACAGGAAAAAGTAAGAACCAAGATATATCATGCACAAATACGAATTTCCAATTATGAATCGATCATAATGTAGATCTAAAATGAACCATTAAATTTATGGTAAAAATTTTAAAAATTTAATAAAAGAGGACCAAATTACATGTCCTTGGGGCTGTGTGATCATCTCAGTGTCCCAATGTCCTTGGCACCAAGTGGAAGCTGCAAATAGCTGCTGAAGCAGACGATGCTTGGTGAAGTGATCCCTGGTTTTCATGTGCAATACACAGGCACACCCACCTTCAAGTTAAAACATATTTACCAAGACTTCAGACCTTCCCTGAACTTCCCCTCTCACCAAGTATCTTCACAAAGTAGTATACCAATAATCAAGAGGCAAAACAAGAAGTACTGTATTCAAGAGAAAAACAAATAATGTTGACCAGTTCAGACATATTCCTGGTAATAATGGTATATTTACTCCCAAGAGTTTCACTTAAAAAAATGTAATGAGTTTCTAAATTTACTTAATGGGAAAACAGAGAGGGAAGGTACTTTCTATCTCATACTTGAAATTTTCTCATAGCCATCAATCTGACGAAACTGATTTAAGTGTGCAATCCTTCTTTCCTGAACCAAATTTAAACAGGTAAGTTAGAGGCAAGAAAATGTTGAAGCTAGCTTACATGATCTTAACATTCAGATTCTTTCCAGTGTTTTCTCTAAGACCAACATGGCACCACAACAAAAGGAAAAGCCTACTCATATGCAGGATGACTGGATCCTCACTCCCTATTCTCAGATGAGAGAACTGTCACATTTTGCTAGTTGGTAGAAACATCAGAAGAGAATCTAAGTCATAACAGATGAATCTAGGTATCAATGTCATGAGGGCCAGAGATTTAGATCAGTGGTTCCAGCACCGCCTAGCAAACTCAAGGTCCTTGGTTCAATCCCTGGTAACCACATATGACAATACCAGGTGTGGTGATTCATGCCCACCAGCAACCAGTATCATATACCATAATGCCGGGTGGCTCACATCTGTAATCCCATCATTCAGGAGACAGAGGCAGGAGGATATAAAGACTGTCTTCATAGTGTCAGGCAAATATATTTAGAAAGACTAAGACCCACTCTGCTTAGTTTCCAATTACATTTCCAGCTCTACACAGAAATTAGGGGATGATTAGAAGGAAGCACACGCATCCACATGGAGCACATATCTATCTCCTCAGTACTATCATTGCCAAAGACAACAGGCATCTGGTTGGGGATAGCCTGCCGCTGATAGGGATAGCCAAATTACAACCAAGGTGAGCTTCTGAACTTGACAGGAAGGGAAAAAAAAATGGCCTGCATTATCAGTCGTTCTCTTTAAAGGTCACCTCCAACATTCTTACCCTGCCACTCGCCTCCAGTCACTTGTTTTGTGGTCTACGTGACCCCCAACCCTACATGAGACAGGACGGTAAGCAGTTGTGGCACACGCGCGCGCACACACACACACATGCAACACCCCTCACCTCTGCTTAGTGCCCTGGCTCTCCAGCCATCTGAGTCTTGCCAACTTAGCCAAGGACATCTTTCTGTTCCTCTCCACTGAATTCAATTCTTTCCTTGCCTAAATGTACACAGCAGCTACTCATTCTGCCATCTTGCAACTCAGTGCTAATTCATCACTTAAATCATTGTCAAGTTC
>PVIC010011239.1:0-41777 GCA_004025085.1 Thryonomys swinderianus
TCCCAGTATATATATATACCTAGTCATCAGCCAATGCCTGAAGGACACGTGGCATTCTGGGATAGGCGGCTATACAGCGGAAGCGAACTGGCTGATCAGGCAATGCCTAAATATAGACTTGCTTTTCAGCGGATATAGACCACTTGACCTACTCCTTCAGCGCCATCTTTTGGGCGCGGTTGCCCTTTGGCTCTCCACATGAAGTGAGGGTGTGAAAGTTCACCACCTACAGATACCATGAAGTCCCGGGATCTCACATTACCCAGGAGGATGGATGAGAACGGGCAATGGCAGGGAAGGTTATGGGCACCCAAAGGGAAGGAGACCTGAAGATTCCTGTACACCCAGCAATATTGCCCAGGTTGTGCAGGGATCTCTCCCCATCATATCCAGGATTGCTGTCTACTGGGGTCCTGGGTCTCTGCAAACAAAGAGTGTCCACAGTGCAGAGAGAATGGGAAGTGACCTCCAGGAGTCCCATCATTACTCCAGAGCATGCCATGTTCCTTCCCCACTGATCAGGTAGCGCCTTCAGAATCCGGGGACTGAGACTTGCAACAGGAGTGTGCTGGACCCACCAAGAGTCAAAGCTTTTGTGGACTCAGACTCTTACTTATTCGCATGCACTTTGTACTAGAAACTTCTACCCATAGGAGAGGCTTGGCTTTAGGTGGATGATGAGTAGACAGATGGACAGGTTAAACAGAAGTGCTACTGCAACATGGAGCCTAATCTCCTGGCCCCTCCCCACTGTGCCTGGCCCTTACTGCACCCAGGTCTGCTCTCCAGGGTCTTGCTGACCCCTGACCCACACAGTCCAGCAGAAGGGAAGAGTCCAGTAGCCTTCACGATTTCTGCAGAAGATGGTTGACCTCATCTTTTCCAACATTAGTGAATCACTCAGGACAATGCCCAAGGGAAAGCCACTCCACAGGCAAATCTTCTCTGCTGGTTGTGGCTTTGGGACACCAGGAGAAGGGGTGTCTCCCATTAAAATGTCTCCACCCAGTTCTGGGCATCAACTGATCGCTTGTCTTTGGGACAGGCACATGTGGCCGGCAGCGACTTCTACCAATGGTGGTTCTCCGTGTGCCTCGATGTCCCTCAGTCAGGGCACCCCAGGGCCAGGCAGCAACTCCAGCCACACTCACTTTTGTGCACTGTCTGGAGCCTGCCCATCTTATGCTCCAGATCCTTCCTGCTGCCCTGCACCAATCCTGGACTGTCCTGCAGATTAGAACACACTGGACCTTTAGAGTTCGGAGACCATGTTTCAAGCAGGCCAGGATTTCTGGGTGCTGCTATGTCTTGTGCTCCCAAACACCGAGCAAACGGGGCTTAGCTTCTGACTGCCCAGCAAGACTGAGTTCACTCAGGAGTTCTAGAGAGGCTGGCAAGAGCCCCACTGTCACTCACAACACGACTTTGGGAGAGTCGTGGTCTCTTCACCAAGCCTGGGTTTTCTCATTGGTACAAGGAGAGTCATGGGGGTTTTTTTGTACTCACCACGCACTGGATGTGTGAGTCAGTCATGCACTGGATGTGACTGTCCGAGAAGAACCAGCCTCCCAGCCTTCCAGCAGCCAGAGCCTGCACTCTAAGGCCTGATGGTACTGCCTGCAGTGTGGCCCTGTGCACTGAGGTGGCTGAGTAGAATACTTAGTAATTCAAGTTGGTTTTTGGTGTTTTTTTTTTTTCCCTGAATGGAATCAAATAGCTTGTCTCAGAAGCAATAAAGACCAATGCTGAATTTAAATGGGAGCAGTCCTCCCCATCCTGGTGGGTTTTTATAGGTCTTAGTCCAGTCACTGAGCCTGAATCACATCCTCCCCACACCATTCCTGGAGGATGCTGGGCCCTGAGGAGCTCAGGGACAGACTTCAGGGCGCAGCTTCCCCTTAGACCTCACTCCCTTGCTCAGAGGTGGTAGCTCCCTCCCTTCCCTCCTGATCTGAGCTCCTCCAGGAGAGGCTGGGTCACACTGAGCAGGGTCACTGAGGCTGGGCACTGGGCAGACTCATACCTGGCTCAGCTGGGTTCTTCAGTGACAAGCTAAGAAGCCACCCTTGACTTCTGAAGCCAAAGAAGGAAATTTACCAGAAGGACCAGGCAACTCACCAGAAGAGAGAAACAAATTTTCTGAGCCCTGGAAAAGCAAGAGCCAGGATGGCCTGGAAACTCAGATGACAGTTTTAGGGCTGTAGTTTTAGGGCTAAAATCCTCTCCATGTGCCCTGCAAGTACAGTCAGTTCCAATCCCATTGTACTGTTCTCAGTGTGATCAGGAACGAATTTCTTGCCCTCTTTGGGGTTGATTTTCCTCTCCACCTTTCACAGCTTTGGATACATAACCCAAATGCCAGTAGCAGACATGCTGTCCTTTGAAATTTAAATGAAATTGGCTGGCACCCTAGATTTCTTGTTAATGGAAATCCAAAATCCTCCCCAGGATTTCTGTGAATCCCTGAGTGTGGCTGAACCCAGGGGAACTCTAGTCTTCACGATGTTTCCAGCTCAGTGTATTTCACATCCATCCACAGCTGTCTTGGAGCTGATGAGATCTTGACTCAGTCTTTTCTGATTTCCCCTGATTTCGGGGACAAGATCTGAAAAAGTCACCAAATATCACTTCCCTGCAAAATGAACCACAGGGTGATTTTGCTCACTGGAGCTTGTGCACTGGTGAGGAAACATCAGGATGATCTCTGTGAAAGCAGGTGCCGTGTGATGTCAGCCTCCACCATTTGCCCCACTATCCCTTCCCTACTCTGTCCCACCTCCACCCCAAATCTTGCATTTCTTATGTTGAGCGATGAAACACTTGCATCATTCATTCCTTCCAAATGAGGATATTACCTTCTACCTACAAACTGGCTCATCAGAGTGTTTCCTCAGGTTGGTGCCCTTCTTTAGAAGCACTAGCCATTAGAATAATTGGCCCATGCACCACACCTAAAGATCAGGTGGGTATAGAAGTGCACAGGGCCTCCTCTGAAAGGTTACTAAGGAGTCTTTCCTGACGCAGTCAATGGAGAAAGCTTCCTGGAACATGCTGAAGCTCTACTCGCTTATGTTATAAGTGTGTATCTCTCCAAACACTGCTTTGTGAAAAGTGTATGAGCTTAAAGATTCTTTTTTGAAACAAACATTTTCAAGCTCCCAAGGAACCCAGTCTCATATTCGATTAAGCAAAATGTATCTCAACCATCCCTTTCCACTTTCTAACCCTCCTACTAGAAAATAACTTGGGTAAGGGGAGACAAACCATTGATTTTTCACACCTGTACAGCCAACCCAGCTCTGGACGAGCTCCAGAGCCATCCCTTGTAGTTCCTTCTCAGCCCTGGCCTGAGCAAACCTCTAGTGGCACACCTGCATGCAGCAGTTTCTTCTGGGTCATACCGTTGGTGGTGCAGCTGGGATCTGGGCCTCTCAGTGTCCAATCTCCTCACTGGCAAATGGGTGCAATATAAATCCCCATCAAAGGGCTCCTAAAGTTAGGGGAACAGAATGTTTTTATACTGGGCAGTAAGCATACCCGCTCTTTGCTCCAGGAGGAAACATAATCACTCTTTCTCAGCTATACAAATAGCCAAGGAGACATCGCTGGAGCAACAGTAGCTGGTGCCTCTACTCATCAGCTGGGCACAAACGCCAGTCCCAGCAGATACTCTGGCAAGCCATGTCTGGTGTTTCTGCCTGAGCCCAGCAGAGATGCCAGGGCTGACTCAGTGCCTAAGGACCCAGGAGGGTGGCCCAGGAAGAGATCCTCATGCCATCTGGAGGTTGTCCATGAGCAGCTATAAGACCAATACCTGCCAGGCTGCTGCCCATGAGGCTGCAGGCTCTCAGACACCAGCTTCTGCCCCTCTGGGTGCTGCCAGGCCTGCCAGGATTCCTCTGCCTCCACATTTCTTTCTCCCCCTCTCATAGTTTCTCTTTCTCACTTTAATATCCTCTCTTCTCTGCTTCTACTTTTCTTGTTTTTTATTCTCTGTTTCATTCTTGCTAATTTTATCTAAGATTGTGAGAAAC
Organism: Thryonomys swinderianus; assembly: GCA_004025085.1. Classification (NCBI taxonomy): domain Eukaryota; kingdom Metazoa; phylum Chordata; class Mammalia; order Rodentia; family Thryonomyidae; genus Thryonomys; species Thryonomys swinderianus. Next base: position 4,035 of record PVIC010011239.1, read on the forward strand.
TTTAAGAAAGCAAATTAAGCAAGTATAAACCACAAGTCAGGTGTGGTCATGCATGACTGTGATCCCAGCACTCAGAAGGCTGAGGCAGGAGGATCATCATGAGTTTGAGACCAGCCTGGACTATTTAGTAAAACCTTATCTCAAATAAAATAAAATAAAATAAAATAAAATAAAATAAAATAAAATAAAAAAATAAAATAAATAAGTCACAAATGTGAGAAAAAGAAAAAAGGAAAGCTCAATCACTATCTGCCTATTCAGAAAAAAACAGGGTGAACACTGGACAATATCCCAGTAAGTTTTCTCCATACGTGTCCATGTACCTCATGACCAAGCCATGCCAGGGACAGGACAGGATTCACACATCTTCAGCCCCTCCAGAGATGAGGGTCTGGGAGCAGACAGGAGAGACTTCTTTCCTGCCTTCACTTTGAGGGAGGGAAGGAGAGGCGCTTGACCTCATCGCTTCCTGCTTCAAAGCTTGGTCTTCCAGGACTCAGAGTCCTCTTTCTGCACCCTCCATTAGCAGGTTCCAGTGTAGAGGACAAAACTGAGGAAGCCAAGTTGTGAGGGTCCTTGGGATGGCCCCAGGATAAGTACTTCATCTGCTCCCTTGCCCTGGGAACAAGGATGGGCTCTGTGGGCTGACAGCAAAGGCCAGAGGAAGGGAGGAGTGTGTGTGTGTGTGTGTGTGTGTGTGTGTGTGTGTGTGTGTGTGTGTGTGTGTGTGTTTGGGGTGGGTGGGTTATGATCCACACAGCCTCCTTCCTCTGATTCAAACCTACACTGGTTCCCATTCTCGGATGGATCCTGATCCTCATTGCTGTCCCAGGGCTGAGCAGTGAGGGCATCAGCAAGGGCCTGTGGGGGTGGGGGCACTCAGGTACTTATAAAGTATCTGCAATGCAAACAATGCATTGCCAAGGTTTCTAGAGTTCCAGACTTGTTACAAGAAACTCGAACAAAGCTAGGGTTGTGAAATTAGCTCAGGAGTTCTCTCTCAATCTATCCCCATTTCTCACAGAAGGACCATTGAAAATTGGCCAAAGGCTGGAGATTTAGCCCAGTGGTTCTGGCACCTGCCTAGCAAGAGCAAGGTCCTGAGTTCGATCCTTGGTAATCACATACAACAATATTGGGCATGGTGACTCATGCCTACCAGCAATCAGTACCACATACCACAATGACAGGTCTGGTGGTTCACACCTGTAATCCCAGCACTTAGGAGGCAGAGGCAAGAGGATTGCTGTGAGTTCAAGGCTTACCTGGGCTACATAGTGAGCTCAGGAGCAGCCTAAACTACAAAGTGAGACCCTGTCTCAAAAAAAAAAAAAATTGGTCAAAATCTTGTTACTCTTATACACAGATAAAAACATGAGCACATACGAGATCTTGTTTTATTGTTATTTGTGTGTGTACATGTGTGTGTGTGTTTATTTCTAGTACTTGGCCTCTGCACTGAGCTACATCCTCAGCCTTTTTTAGATTTACAGTTTTGACACAAGGGCTCATTAAGTTGTCTGAGCTGAACTCAGACTCGCAATTCTCCTGTCTCAGACTCCCAAGGTGCTTGGCAGGGTGTTTTTTGTTTGTTTTGTTTTCTTTTGTTTTGTTTTGAGACAGGGTCACACTTTGTAGTTCAGGCTGGCCCTAAGCTCACTATGTAGCCCAGGCAAGTCTCGAACTCAGCAATTCTCCTTCCTGAGTGCTAGGATGACAAGCGTGAGCCATCACGCATGGCACTGTGATATGTGGTACTGCTTGCTGGTGGTATGAGTCACAATGCTTGGTATTATTGTATGTGGTTACTGGGGAACAAACCAGGGACCTTGCCCTTGCAAGACAGGTGCCAGAACCACTGAGCTAAATCCCTGGCCCTGGTATTTTGTTTTTAAACACACAAAGAAAACTTCCTTCACTTGCTTACTGCTTGGCCAGACCCAGAATGCTTTCCTTACCAGGTCAGCACATGAGGAGCTGCCACATTGCAGAAAGTCTGCTCAGAAAAGAGTCCTGGTTGCAGAATGGTGGGTGATGTAGTGCCAGTCATCAGCCTGTATCAATGGTGCCAAGCACTACACATACTGGTTGCTTCCAGAGTCAGAGCAACCTGGATCAGAGCCCATCTCTGCACTGCCCAGCTTTGTGACCTTGAGGAGGTCACATGACCTCGTCCTGCTCTTTAGGGATCAAGTGAAAACTGGTATAGGAGGCTCAGCTGAGCACCTACAGCATACAAGATCTAAAATGATGAAAGCCCTGACTAGTAACTAAAAAACAAGCCAGGCTGGCAGGGCTCAGTGGCAGAGAGCTCGCCTGGCTGTACAGTGAGGCCCCGAGTTTCTGACCCAGGAGTGAAAATGAACAAGGAAACAAACCGAAACCCACAGAAACAGCCACACACACTACCCTCCGCTCCTTCATAGGGAAGATGTGTGCGAACATCGCATCCCGGGGACACCTAGCTTATTTCACTTTCAATATTTCATTCATTTATCAAAAAAGCAAAATCATTTCCTCTTGTTATGCATTCCAAGTTCTCCACTCAGAAAGAGGCTGTGGTGACCCCTTGCTAAGTTCCTTCGGGCAGCACATGCTGAGGGGCACCACGCTTCCTATCTTTAAAACTACGAATTAAATTAACCCTGTCCCTGTGCCTGCCTGAGGTTAGTAGAGGCCAAACGAGAAGACCGCCCTGGGGAAGTGCCCTGGGGTGGAAGTCTTCAGGAGCCCCAGGGATTGCAGCCAGCAACCCCTGCCCAGGACAGGACCTGGGCTCAGGAAAGACTTGCTGAGTACAAAGTGAACTTCTCTGAAAACAGGAAAATTAAAGCTCGGCTTCTCCAGAAGGCCTAAGGAGGGGAGGCGAGTGAGAAAACCACCTCACCAGGGTGTTCCTCTCGCGGTCTTCTCTTCCCCCACTCTTTCTGCCTTATTTGCTTCATCTCCCTCGTTCAGTGTACAGCCAGCCACTCCTATCTCTTTTTAAGGGAAAGTGACATGGATGGATGACAGCTCCTTGTTTTACTCACTTCCCAATCTACCGAGCTTTGCCCTGGGATCCATCACATCTGTTGTCTCACTGACTCCTGGAGTGGAGAAAGTGTATCCCAGTTTACTGAATCAAACGGAGGCTCAACAAGCCTCATGCGACCTCTCCACAATTACATGGGCATTTCAGAGAGAGAGAGAAACAAAGAGAAAGAGAGAGACAAAGACAGCGACAGAGGAGACAGAGACAGAGAGAGACAGAGATGGAGAGAGAGCATATTTGAAATGCGTGGCATCTTTTTTTTTTTTTTTTTTGAGACGGTCTCACTTTGTAGTTCAAGCTGGCCCTGAGCTCACTATGTAGCCCAGGCAAGCTTCGGAACTCAGCAATCCTCCTGTCTCTGCCTCCCGAGTGCTGGGATTACAGGCGTGAGCCACCACACCTGGCACCGTGGTATGCGGTATTGAATGTTGGTGGGTGTGAGTCTCCACTCCCAGCATCGTATGTGGTTACCGGGGATCAAACTCAGGACCTTGAGCTTGCAAGGCAGGCACCGGAACCACTGAGCTAACCCTCCGGCCCCATGCGTGGCCTCTTTGAGGTCATTCCCCTGTGCCTTCACACCCTGCTCTCTCCCGAAGAGTCTCCCTTCTTTCCTGCCCCTCTCATCTGCTCCCTTCCTTCACAGTCATAACTCAGGACCTCACATGGCTGGAAGGAAAGGGCTCTAAGCGCTTTCTTCTTAGGAGTGTATACTTCTTTCAACCAGTCACAGTACTCGGGATTCCACACGAGGCCTTCACCAGAGCTACACTCCCAGTCCTTTTTATTTTGATGGTTTCAAGACAGGGCGTTGCTAAATCCCTAATTTACGTGGTTTGTGATCCTCCTACCTCGGCCTCCCAGAGCTGGGATTACAGGCATGCCCCGCCAGACCTACCTGCAACCAGTCTTCAGTATGTTAGGCCTTGGGTGGGTTGGGCCTGGGCCTTAGTCCCTTCCTCTCCCTACTACCTTCCCATCTTTACTCTGTGCCCTGTACTTATTAACCCAGCACCCTGTGAGTATGCAGCTTGCAGGAGTACTGGGGACACCTCTGCCCCCCAAAGCCACAATCTTTGCTGTCACACGGTTCCTGGAGAGCCTTGGCTGTCAGAAAAGGGATGCATCTGTGGTTTTCTTTCGCTTTGGATTTGGTTCCAGCGATCCTCTGTTCAGTGTGAAACTCCATACTCTCTTCCCTGCGGTGAGGAAAAACATTTCGCAAGCGAGCCCGCCCTCTGGTGGCCGAAGTTGATGATGTGTTTCCGTCTGCTCAGGAACCTCTGGGCTAAATCCCCAGCCTTCAGGAACCTCTTTTTCCAGGCTATTTCTGCAGTCTTTGCACTGGAATGATAACCCGCTTGAGCCCAGCTTCGTTTTTTTGCCCGCTACATCTTTTTGCCCTCAGCCCCCTTGGCCACCAAGTGCAACCCTCACTCAATGCCCCTATGAGACGGCTCCATCCGGGAAGCTTTCCCTCAGCCCCATCATCTTGGCAGTGTTCTTGGTGACACTGGTACTTCCCCCTGTCCTCTCTCTCTCTGTCCCACTCAGGGCAGACCCTGCCCCGAGCCTCAGGCTCTTCATGGCAGGGGTACGAGTGAATTGCAGATAAATCAGGGAAAGCCCTATGAGGTGGGTCTGGCAGATGCTGGGCACTGAGCTGCCAGCTAAAATACAGGACAATCCAATGAAATTTGAATTGTAGTTAAGACAATAAATAATGTTTTAAATCTAGGTATATCTCAAATACTGCACAGTATAGACACTAAAATTTTTTCACTGTTTATCTGAAATATAAATCTAATCAACATTCTCTGCTTTCATCTGTTCAGTCTGGCAAACTTGCTGGGTGGAGCAGAACCATCAGGCAGGAGCCGATCTAGACACAGTGGGGTCAAAGAGAGGGGAAGGTGGGACAACAGGGCCCCAGAGGCTGGCACAGGGGAGGGAAGAGCAGTAATGCAAACTTCTCATATTCACCTGGGACTTGTGCCCACTTCGCTGGAGGTACAGAGGTGCAAACAGGCTGTTCCCAGCTCCACTCGTCCCTGGCTCTCCAGCCCTGGGACCCCTGGTGAGTGACTATAGCGGACCCTGGCACATTCTTCCTACCAGTTCATTAGCTCAACTTGTTCCCTGGGGCAGAAGCTGAGTCTCCTCCCCCAAGGGGCTTAGAAGGTGTCAATAACTGGTGTAAAAGGAATGGATTTAAAGAGGATTGAAGGTTGCAACCTAGTATAGCCAGTGCCTCATTCAAGCTGTAGTGTTGGGCTAGTTTTGCAATTTCTGTGTGCGTCAGTTTCTGCATAAAGTAAGGAATACATTTAAAGTAGCTGGGCGTGTAGCTCTGCATACAGGATGCCCCGGGGTTCCATCCTTAACACCAGCAATAAAAGTAGATGAGAAGTGCCTAGAACAATGCATGTTGTGTGTCTTACCTTTATTACTCTGGCATACACAGTACTCATGGGACAGGAATCATCAGAGGTTTTCCTCCTAGAGTGCATGGCACGCTGGTTCTTTCCCACATTGATGGCATCTAAAACAACCACAAGAGTTCGATCCCCAGTACCACAAAAAAAAAAAAAAAAAAAAAAAAAAAAGAGCACAAGACATTTAAGAGATTTCCTGCTCATTCTGAGCAAAGCGCAGGCCTCAAGGGTGACATGGACCACACTGCTGCAGTGAGGCCTTCTCTCAGCACCAGACGGCCACGGCCCTGCTTCTGTGTTCCTAGCAGTATCAGAACCCATTTGTAATGATTTATGTTAATTACACTGGACAAGAGTTTGATGGCTTTTAGTCCTCTTTATTTGGCTGGAAAACATTTGAAGCATGAAGCTGTGTGAGACAATCAGTGCCGGCACCATTATGAAACATCCTTGTATTTGGAACCAATTTGGACTGTCATTTTCAATATCACAGATTATCCGTCTTCAGAGTGCAAGTCTTTCAGGGCTGGAGGACAGTAAGCAACACAGGCCTAGCCTGGAGCGGGTGGCCAGGGGCAGCTGCTGCAGCAGTGGAACCGCTGGTGTCTTGTCACCTCCCCTCTACACATGACACACTATACAACCAGATGGCATGTTGTCAGGAAGCCTGGCCTCAGTGTCCCTTCCGGTCCTTGTCTACAAGAGGCAACAGGATGACTGGAGCTGTCACTGGCCCCGTGCACGACACGACTCTGTTGGCTGTTCGGGACTGGTGTTCACACTGAATCTGATATTTAATACCAAATATCACCCCTGAATGAAACAGCCATAAAATTATAATAAATAAGAATTTATCAGACTGTGCCTGGATGGTTTAAATAGATAGATTCAAAAGTAAAAACCAAAAAAATTAACAGGCTAGATGTTTAATTTTCCACAAGGACAAATACAACTCATTTATCTGCATTTCTTCTACTTTCCACTTAAATGTCTTAGAATAAGATGGGCTGGCTCGACCTGCACACACCAGAACCTATCAGAAAAATTCTGCCTGAGAAGAGTAAAGCAGAGTGAGCCTGACACCTCTCAGGGCTCTGGGCCCCTCCAGCCTCCAGGGCCTCAGAAAACATTTCTCTAACAGCCAGGGGCATATGACTTATTTAACCTTCATTTTAATGAGAAAGAACAATAATGAACAATTACTGGGCCAAGGATCCCCAGGCTATGAGGGCCTGGCGGGTCCCATTCCTTTACTCTTTCCTTTGTTTGGAAACTCAGACTGGCCCTAGTGACAGGATAAGGTGGCTTCAGGAGCAGCTCTCTCCACTAAAGGAGCCTGGTTCCCTTTGTTTAACAGACACTGAAGCAAGAACACCCATATCACCGACAGGCCCACTTCCAAAGTTTTGGCAACTTTAATTGCCCTGGAAATTAGACTCTACAACCTCAGCCATTTCACTGATCTCCATTTTGAGAGTAAATTCATTATCTTAATATCCACTGCTAAACTTGGTTTTATTTTGCACAGAGAAAACTCATGAAACAGGAAATGGAGATAAGAATGGAAAATGATTTCAACGTTTGGTGATTTTAGAACCTCCCTCTGCCTTCCCTCTCCCTCCTCCTCTTCCCTCTCCCTCTCCGCCTTGGCCTCTGCCTCTGCCTCTGCCTCTTCCCCACCATGGAGGTCAGCCTGGTGGTTTTGGACCATCTGCTCTCTGTTCCTATCAAGGCCAGGGCAGAATGGGTCAACTCTGGACCAGGAAGCCCTTTGCAGGAGGAACTGCAGAGGGAGAGACCACCAGCCTTCTTCCCTGAGTGACTGGCACAGGGGCAGGCTGTCTGCCTGAGGACAGCTCTCTGCTTCAGTCAATGAGTGCTTGGACAGCAGCAGCCCGGCCCCAGCCCGTGGGCGATGGACACCGCACATCTCAGGGCCTCTGCACTCCCTCCCTTGCCCCCGCCATCTTCGTCCATAGTTAGATATTCTCTGTGGGCTAAGACCCCAGCTACTAATTGGTGTCTTGGCATCACCCTGAAGAGGAGTCAAAGTCCTTACACAAACCCCCTCCCTGCTGCCCTTCCCAAGCTCCCTGTCTCTCTAGGAAGGACTGACTCTTCTTTAGCCTTGCACAACCAAACTCAGCAACTGACAATTCCCCTTGGCTTCTTTGGAGACACTCCCTTCTCCTTGGTCCATGTATTATAGGTAGAAAAGCCAGCTAGACATATGTAGACAGATAGGGCTGGCTCTTGAAAGACTTGCAAAAAGGACATCCTCAAAGGTCAACACCATCAATAAGAAACTACACTTCCAGATAGCAGTGACCGGCAGACCTCATCTCCCAGGATGGAATGTTAAAATCCGGATCCAGCCCCTCCCTGGAATGCAACAATTGCAAATTCCCCAGACAGCAGGCCAGGACTTTGAACCACCTGGAGGAGTCTCCCCACAAGCAAGACCCTCTAGGGCTTGATTTCTCATTGGACCCTATTCAGTCAAAGTTGCTAAAGTAACTATGCTTGTCATTTACCCATTGGTTAGCCATGGTTTGCCCATTTCTTTCAAATCTTATTGGAAGCTCCTACTGCACTCATTGGTCAATTGCAACCCATCTGCCTTTTTTGAATCTTATTGGTAGCCCCCTATTTCAGACCCGCCTCACCTCATGGCTTTGCTCCATAAAAGACCTCTAAAAAGTGAGGTAGGGGGATTACCCACTTTCCGGGTTCCCCCTTCTGTCTCTCAAGGCAGGAGCTTTCTCTCTCAATAAAATTTTCCTACTCAAACCTCCGTCGTTCCTAAAATTCATTCTTCGATTTTTAGAGAACATGAACTTGCATTTCAGGTGGGGAGTTAGGCCTTAACTCTCCTGTGTCACATGTAGCACAGGCTCTTGGGGCCCAGCCTATGTCCCATGGGACTGTCCATGTTGGTTGCACTGGCACCATGCCAACGGCCAGGCTACACCTGAGGAAGCCAGGGAAAGCCATTCTTCCTTAGGAAGACAGAAAGAAAGCATGGTGTGGTGGCATATACTTGTAATCCCAGAGCATGGGAGGCTGAGGCAGGAGAATCACTGTAATTCAGTGAGTCCAAAGCCAGCCTTAATGATATAGCAAGGCCCTATCTTGAAAAACAAACAAACAAGACAGATGGGAAGAGCAGGAAGTTAGAACTCTGCACAAGCAGTCTCCCACCAGCACTGGATGTGTGCCTCTCCCTGTCTAATGATCCCCTTGAAGGTGAGACCGGTCCCCACACTCAGAAGGGTCCTGGGTTGGCTTTTGTGCTCCAATGTCCCACTCCGAAACTACCCAGAACACAACCCCATTCCTTTTTATTTTTCACCTCGAATTTGGGACATTCCTGCCTCTGCCTCTAGAATATCTGAGATTACAGGCATGTGCCTCATGCCCTGCGCTTTTTTTTTTTTTTTTTGACACAGAGTCTCACTTTGTAGTTCAGGCTGGCCCTGAGCTCACTATGTAGACTAGGCAAGCCTCGAACTCAGCAATCCTCCTGTCTCTGCCTCCCAAGTGCTGGGATTACAGGCATGAGTGACCACGCCCGGCCCTGCTTTATTTTTAAATTCTTTATGAGCAAAAGCCCTGCAAATCCTAAAGCTAGTCCTGCCAAGCCCACATGAGAAGGCCCTCATGGATGCCTTCCTCTCTTCCCTGTCTCTCTTCTCCATGTCTCTGTCACTCCACTGCCTGCAAATACATGGTTCGCACCCAAATTCCTGCCTCAGGGTCTGCTGTGAGACCCCTCCACACTCATCTTCTGGGATGCTGGGCTTCTCTCCATTGCAGTAGCAGTAGCTCATTGTTTAAACTGGACGTTTGTACACAGCGGCCCAGCATCCTCTTCTACTCTTGTGAACATTGTAAAAATTCCTTAACTATTTTAAAAGCAAAAACTCAGTTGCTTCCCATTGCTCTGGGGTGTTTCTTTGTTTTGCTACCTGAGACAGGCTCTCACTAAATTACTAAACTGCCCAGGCTAGGCTCACACTTGTAATCCTCCCATCCATCTTCCAGCATTGGGATTGTGCTACCATGCATCACTCTCAGCACAGACCTAATTGCTGCGGCCTGGCAGAGCCTGTACAGTCTGACAGCCGTGGTCTCCTACTCTGTCCCATCTCCTATGGCCTTTACTTCAGGGCCTCTTTGGCCATGAATGCTCTCCTTGCTCCTACTGCTGATTCTTCTCCAACACTTCATTCCCTAGTTAACCTCTCTCTTTCTTGTTTTTTTTTTTTTCCTGCTCTATAAAATAAAGGGTCAGCTTACCTAGCATGTATCAGTTTCCATTATTTATAAAAAATTAAAATATTCAAGGACAAGTAAAAATATTTCCCTCCTCCCAGGACTTTCTCACAGGATGGCTGTTAGGATAAAAGTTCACCTACGAAGCAACCATTTCATTAATATGATTAATACCATAAAAGCAGCATTATTTCTTCTGGACTTTGGGTAAAATTGTCAACCCAGCAAGCTTGTTTACTCTGGCTCCCAGGGGCCACAGGCCCTCAGATTCTGTACTTTGGGGAAATGAAAGAGGACAGGGGCCAGACATGCTGGGTGTTGCCTAGACAGTGCCCAGGGGCCTCTCAACTGCAGTGAGAGTAAGTGAATCCACAGATACTGGGTTAACACACAGGGCGACTATCTCATGAAGGCTCCTGGGCCCCAGCTGTGCTTCTGTGAATCAGAAGCCTGCTGGACTGGTTCCATCCAACTCTTGCTGGCTTTGGATTGGACGTGACACATTTAATCAGGTTTCACCTGCAGTTATCAGAAATAAGTGGGATGCAAAACACTTCCTCTCTGTGACATAGCCAATTTCTGGACCTGCTGCGTGGTGACTTGGCTGTGGTGTCATTGGCTACCGCCTGATGGTAGTGGGTTTACACATCTGCTGAAGGGAGGAGGGGAGGGGAACCCATGGTGACTGAATGCTGAACAGCATCTACTCTGCAGACCTCAGCATGTGCTGGTTTACTAGCTAACCTCAAAGTTGCACTCTCTCGAGTTTCTGAAGCTCTGAAACTTGCTTCAGAGCACACAGCAGGATTCAAAATGAATTCTGTCAGGTCCTAAAACTAAACTCTTCCCCAAGGTCCATTTGGTTCCCAAATTCAGGATTCTTGGGCTCCATTTTCCTAGTCCTAACTCCAAAAAAATCTGGGTTGGGCCCAAGCATTTTTGTAAAAGTTTCCTGTGCAACTCGTAAGATCAGCTACATTTGAAAACCATTTACAGGAAGTCATTTTCCCCAAACCTAAACACAATGACCCCTGCGACTTTCCATTTGAGACACTGGCTGGATTTCACCATGGGGTTTAAACCATAAGCTACCAAGTCTGAGTTTGTTTTGAATCATGATTGATCGCACTTCAAATCGGCCTTTCAAATCTCTGCTCCAAGACAGCGTTTATTCTTTGTCTGGACACTTGTCGCCCCTGTCCAGAGGCCTTCCCACACTATCACCTCCTAGAGCCACAAAATAGGCACCGATTACTTCACTGCTCACAGAAAGACATTTAATATGCGCCTCAGCCCAGCACATGTGTCTAGAGAGCAAAGGCATTTTCCTTGTCATCCTTTCATTTTACAGCAACAGTTCTGGCTCCTGGAGTCCCGTAGGTTCCTTTTTGGCCAGAAGATGAGGCCAAGGGCTGCATTACACACACAGCTTCTGTGCCCTCTGCGGATTAATAGACTGGAATCACGGCACAGCTTTCTGGAGCAGAACATCTCTGCAGTCAGAGCTGAGCCTGAATCAACTCAGGATTGAAGCTGCTGCTCATGAAAGGAAGATTTACTGAGCTTAAAAATGGATTTTTTATGACCTTCTTGCACTGCTTCTAATTTCAGTGCTTGAGCATGCTAGATTATACTCAGAGCACATACCTTTCCCAATTCAAAAACTGAGCCTTTGATCAGAGTCACTTTTACTAAGTTCCAAAGTCTGTCTCAATAGTAATTTATGTCATATACACTATATTCCTCTCTCTTAAAAGAGTATGATCTCCTCTTGTATTCCACTACCACTCACAGAAAGCCTTATGGAATAATAACTAACTTAATAACTAAACTAAATGTTTAAATCCTTTGCAAAAAAAATTAGTAATAGTAATAGAGCCATACTTAAGCATTTAAAAATAGATTGCCAGCTCTCCTGATGAGTCTTTTCCTGCAGAGCTGGCCAAAAAAGATAAAAATACCTCACAATTTTTTTTTAATCTAAGAAAAGCAGGTTAATCAACAGTCTGAGAGATGCCAAAACATTTGAACTTTGAACAGAACTTTCAGCCAATTAACTCTTCATCTACTGGGTGATTGTGTCCTACTGAACTGGAGATTTTCTTAATAAACTGAAGTGATTCACTTGGTGGCCAGAGACTTTGTGTATCACTTCTGTTGGTGTTGGCTGGACAATGTGCAGCTGTAGGAGCCTGTTCCTCTCTGCAGCTCCTTCATGACCTGCTGCAAGTTCTGCCCCTTGCTGGCCTTAGGGATCCCTGGCAAGGGGAAGACTGGGTCACCGTGGCCTCCTGGTTCATACAGACTCTGAGTGGACATGGAAAGACACTGAGGCATGAGCATGGCTGAGTCTGGAGTGGGGCCAACAGAAAGGTTCACAAGAGGGGACACGGCACCAATGTCTTGACTTGTGAAGAAGAGGACAGGGACAGTCCACAGTGTCTCCAGGGACCAGACTGGCTACATGATGCATAGCCCATGTGGTCCTCTCTCCTCATGAATGTCCCTCCTCTCCTGCTTCTGGCAGGAGACTGCTCCTAGCTCATCCTCAACTTTCTGTTTCCCAGTTTGGGCGGCTTTCCTTGTTAACCTGTGGACTGGCCCATGTGGCCTGTTGGTGACAGGTGGTGCCTCCCTTCTCTGTTCATTATGCAGACTTGTCAGTTGTCATAGCATAATCTTGTCAGCTTAGAAATGTCATCCTGCACAAATAACATTTTCAGCTCCTTTAATCCAATGTCAACCTGCCAACCTTTTAACCCAGCACCCTGTACAGACCAGGGGGACATGACGTGCAGACGGTCACCAAGCTATAGGGGATAGAGATTATGGGCGATTCTTCAAGATAAAAGCAGTTTGGGTTCGTTTTGGTTTTGTTTTTATTTTTTTACACAGGGTCTTGCTTTATAGTTCAGGCTGGCCCTGAGCTCACTATGTAGCTCAGGCAAGCCTCCAACTCAGCAATCCTCCTTCCTCTGCCTCCTGAGTGCTGGGATTACAGGCGTGAGCCACCACACTCAGCACTGCGGTATGTGGTACTGATTGCTGGTAGGTGTGAGTCACCACACCCAGCATTGTATGTGGTTACCTGGATCGAACTCAAGACCTTGCGCTTGCAAGGCAGATGCCAGAACCACTGAGCTAAATCCCAGCCCATAAAAGCAGCCCACAAAAGTGGCTGAAGAACTTGTCCAAATATTTGGAAATTGGTGGTCTCTTCTGTCAGAGCATCAAAGGCATCCCCAGATCCTCCCAGAAAGCTCTTGTGTGTATGGTGGGCTCCTGTGTAAGAACACTTGATTTCTGGGCCAGAGGGTTAGCCCAGTGGTTCCGGCGCCTGCCGTGCAAGCGCAAGGACCTGAGTTTGATCCCCGGTAACCACATATAATGCTGGGCGTGGAGACACACCCACCAACAATCAACACCGCATACCACAATGCCGGACGTGGTGGCTCATGTAATCCCAGCACTCGGGAGGCAGAGACAGGAGGATTGCTGAGTTCGCGGCGGTTTGCCTGGGCACCATAGTGAGCTCAGGGCCAGCCTGAACTACAAAGCGAGACCCTGTCTCAAAAAAAAAAAAAAAAAAAAAGAACACTTGATTTCTGAAACTGCGAAATAACACAAGGGCTAGAGATTTAGCTCAATGGTTCTGGTGCCTGCCTAGCAAGCCCAAGGTCCCTGGTTCGATCCCCAGTAACTACAAATAACAGTACCAGGCATGGTGGCTCATGCCCACCAGCAATCAGTACCATATACCACAATGCCTAGTGTGGTGGTTGATGCCTGTAATCCCAGTACTCAGGAGGCAGAGGTAGGTGAACTGCTGAGTTCAAGGTTTGCCTGGGCTACATAGTGAGCTCAAGGCCAGCCTGAACTACAAAGTGAAATCCTGCCTCAAAAAAAGCAACAAAAAACCCTCTAGGGCACATCGAGTTTTATTTATCTGCTGAGCATTCAGGGAATTTCTACAAATTGTTTACTCATCAAATCTGACTATTATTTTTCTGCAGTGTCACTTTGCACATCATTCAAGTATCTCAAGTTCTCAGGGGCAGCCATTGTCTTGCTGCTGTGTCTGCTGATCATCTCTACTTGGGGGATCCACCGCTGTTTTTCAGGAGAGCCCATCTTGTCATGTCCTGTGAGCTCTGCAAGTGCAAAGAGCTGCACAGCAGGTCTGAATTGTCTCTGCCAAGAACCCTCATATTTCACTTGTCTGCGATTACTTTTTAGGTTAATTTATTTTCTCTGTATTTCCATAAAACAGTATGACAACAATTTGGAATTTGTAGCCTTGTATGGCATCAGATTGAGGTTTCAGTGTCTTGCTTTGTTCAGACTGGCCTAGAACCCACGATGTAGCCCAGAGTAGTCTTGAACTCTTGGTAATTTTCCTGCCTCAGCCTCCCAAGCGCTGAGATTACAGGTGTGTTCCAGCATGCCCAGACCTTCAGCTTTTTGAGGAGGCCAATCCCACCCCTCACCCCAGTCCTGACAAGACAGATTTCCCAAGTTCGCAACAGTGGGCAGTTTTCTGGCCTCTGGACTCCAGTTTTGCAGCAATTAGTTCCAGCTCTGCATTGCCATAGGACTGTGCCCGGTCGGTCCATGGTGGCCATCACATGGTCATCCCATGAAATAGAAGGATAAGCTGGTGAGAAGACAAGCCAGTTCCTATTATTCTAAATATGTGCAGGATGTTTCATTTTTTTCTTAATAGAAAAGTAATACACACTCATTGTAGAAAACACAAAATGTTGATGATATTGAACAGATCAAGAAAATGTGGTATTTATACACAGTGCAATACTACTGTGCCATAAAGAATAAATAAGTTATTTATAGGAAAATGGATGTATCTTGAGACATTCAGGTATAATAAATCAGACACAAAGCTTAAATATTGCATGATTTGTTTTATATGTGAAACTGTATAAAATATTGTACCTATAAATTAAATTATATAGCAAAATAAAAAATAATAGGAGACAGGGAGCCTGGCATGATGGCACACACCTGTAATCTCAGTAATCTGGAGTTGAGGCAGGATAGCCTCAAGTTCAAGTTTGGCTTCAAGTGTCTATTGAGACCCTGTCTAAAAAAAAATGAAAGGAAAAAAGAAGATCTCTTGCAAATGGGAAGGAACCAAAAGATGGAGGAAGGGAAGACAAAAAGAGGATGAAAAAAGATTAAGATGTGTTATATACAAGTACCAACTTCAAAGGATGTGGTGGTGCATGGTTGTAATTCATATAATCCAAACTCAAGGGTAAGGCAGGAAGAGCATTGTGAGTTTGAAGTCAGTCAGGGAGACATAGCGCTACAAGGCCAATCTGAAGTACATAGTGAGACCCTATCTCAAAAAAAAAAATTAGTAAAATAAAAATCCATTAACCTCATTTCCCTCTCAAAGATGCCCAAATATTTGTTTCCTCTGGTCCCACGCAGAACCAACGTAGTGCACCTCACATGAGTATCTGGGTTTCTGACAACCAGGTAGGACTGACCTACCCTGAACACCCCTGGTTTCTCGCAAGACTTTTACACTGAGCTATATTTCCAGTCCTTTGTTTCTTTTCTTTTTTGAGGTACTGAGAACCAAACTCTGGCCCTTGTGCTTCCAAGGTAAGTGCAGTACCATTTGAACTAAATTCCCACCACCACCCCCCTTTGAGACAGGGTCTTGCTTTGTAGTTCAGGCTGGCCCTGAGCTCATTATGTAGCCCAGGCAAGCCTTAAACTCAGCAATCCTCCTGCTTCTGTCTCCCAAGTACTGGGATTTCAGATATGAACCACCACACCCCGTACTGTTGTGCGTGGTTACTGGGAATCGAACCAGGGACCTTGCGCTTGCTAGGCAAGGACTGGAACCCCTGAGCTAAATCCCCCCCCTTTATTTTTTAGATAGGGTCTTACTAAATTGCTAAATTTAGTAAGAACTTGTGATCCCCTCACCGAGCATCTCCAAAAGCTGGGATTACAGGTGTGTCTACAATACCCAGCACCTATCTGTTTTAGGCGCTTCCTTCATAAACTTTTGTAGTTCTAATGAGAACAATCATATTGAAAGTTTTCACTACAAAAAAATAGAGGTTTTAAAAAATTGATGTTTAAGTAGATAAATGTTTAACCTGACCTAAACATTATATGGCAGATTCATGTTTCAGACACTACAAATATTTGTGTTAAAATTTAAAATGAAAATATTAAAAAATCATATTCTCATGCAGTTCAATGTCATTAGTCCTAATGTTACTACTCACAATCCCATACTGTTCTCTAAACTTTGGTGCATAATTATCTTATTTTTACAAAATGGAAACTGGGGCTCAGGGTCAAGGATGCACCTGTCAAACTTGCGGTCCTGGTTTGAGCCCCAGGATGCAACAATGACCACAGAGCACAAAGTAAAAGCCAGAATCCTTAAAACTATTGATTTGTGTGGTACATATATGTATGCGCCCATGCCTGGTACTGGGAATTAAACATGGAGTCTTTGCACTGAGTTACACACCAAATCTTTTTGTTTTGTTTAATTTTATTTTATTATTTTATTTTATTTTGAGACAGGGTCTCACTAAAGTGCTAAACTGCCAGGGTAGGCTTCAACTTGGTGATACTTCTGCCTCAGCCCCCAGAGAGTTAGAATCACAGGCATGTGCCACCACACCAGCTCTCGATTTATCAATTCTTGAAAAAAAAATAGCTCCATAAAAGCCCTCTAAAAAGTGAGGTGGGGGTTACCCACTTTCTGGGCCCCCCTTCTGTCTCTCTTAAGGCAGAAGCTTTCTCTCTCAATAAAATTTTCATACTCAAAAAAAAAAAGGAACATTTGTGAAACAATTAATGATAAAAATACTCAAAGTAAATCAATACAATATTTTCCAAAATTTGGAGTAAACTTTTTAATTTAATCAAGTAGAAATTATAAAAGAATTAAAAAATCCGATGAGCATCCCAGAGACCTTTCCTCTGAATCAGTGGCTGCAGTGTAGACAGGGTTTCTAGGGCCAGTTTCCCAGCTCTTGCCCCATCCTTTTCTGAAAAGTGCTTCCCATGAGCACATTCTTCAGTGAAATTTCTGCTCTATCCATAGTCTTTGAAGAAATGTGTCAGTAGAGGCTCTTTTGGGAAGTTCTAATTTCTTACTCTCTTGCCTTAGAAGGAATTTCTCCAGTGTTTGTGTCTATCTTGGTGGTCTTGGCTATGGAGTCCTATGGTGTCATATTTTATCACAAAAGGAGTGTAAGTCACAAAGTGTAGAACAGAAATTGAAACCTGTAGGCCAAATGTGGTACACAGGTTCATCTGGGTAAGTCTCATAATGCTGAAAGAAAAGGTTGGCATGAAAATCTGGATTTCTGTATTGTCTAAGAGCAGCAATTCTGGCAACACAGGGCTCATATTTTCACGTGGCTACAGCTGGCTGGACCCAGAATTGGGCTTCCTCCCTGAGCTGCCTTACGAGCCTCAGAAGCCACGTGTCTGTTCATCCTTCAATTTCCTGTCCTGATCTAGAACACCAAATGCTTTCTTCATCTACATGATCTCCTTCAAAGTGTCACAAAAAGAAAGCGAGATAGAGGAAACCTTGAACAAACCTTGTAAATTTGTATAAAACTAGCTTAAAGCCATGATTTCACACATTTTTAGAAAAATGTAATAGAGATAACACTTTATTGTAAGTTCACTACTTTTACTGTAATATTCTCAAAGCTGCCAGCTAAAATGGTCACTTCCCAACCAGCATCCACCTTCCAGTGCTGGGGGGTTCTGTGTAGTCTCAACGACTTTAAATTACATGGTAAAGGTTTTTCTAAATTGGAAATGTGTAGTGGTTCATTTTAGATGTCAACCTGCCTGGATTAAGGAATGCCCACAAATCTGGTGAGCATTATTTTGAGTGTGTCTCACAAGTGTTTCCAGAGGAGGTGAGTACATGAGTCTAAGAGGCAGTCAAGAGGAAGAGCCCCTCCCTGTGGGCGTGGGGCCACATGTGAGCCGGACATCTAATAGTCTCTGTTATAACGACTCATTTTTCTAACAGCTGGGATATTGTTTTTATGCTGAATAGAAGACAGAATTGGGCCAAGGATATCTTAGTGGCACAGTACTTGGCTGGCAAGCGCAAGGTCCTGACCTCAATTCCTGGTACCGGGGGGGGGGGGAGCAGAATCCTCTGCCTCTTGTTCAGCTTGCTAGATACTGTCCCTTTTAGCCCTATGATGTAGGACAACAATACTACTTAAATAGCTGGGTGTAGTGGTGTACACCTGTGATTCTAGCATTCAAGAGGTTGAAGAAGGAAGATTTCAAGTTTGAGGACAGCCTGAACTACACAACGAGGCCCTGTCCCCCCCACCAAAGAGAAAGGCTGCCTAACCACACAGATCCCATAGGAAAATTAAATACAGCATTTCTAATGCACTGTACACACACATGCATGTGTGTGTATGTGGATGCTCTGTGCACATCATTGCAGATTGAACCCAGGGACACCCTACCACTGAGCTACAGCCCCAACCCTTTTCTTATATTTTTCTTTTGAGGCAAATTCTCATTAAGCCGCTTGGACAGGACTTGAACTTGTAGTTTTCCTGCCTCATAGTTCCTCAATGTTTGGATTACAGGTATGTACCACTGCACTGAACTTAATGGACTTTTTTTTTTTTTAACATCATGTAGCCAAGAGGGGTTGACTCAGTGGAAGCCAGACACAGATGGGAAGGAGGACTGGTGGCCAATCATCCCCAGAACAGAAACTGCTACAGTATGGATCTGGAGTGTCCTGCAAAAGCTTGGTGCTCAAGGTTTGTTCCCCAGCACAGAGCCAGTAGTAAGTGGTGAGATTCTAACAGGGGTTTCTGAGAGTTCTTCAATAACTGGATGCTTACCCTTGAAGGGAACTATGGGACCTCAGGTTTTTTGGTGGTGTTCTCTTTTCCCTTTTGAGTCACCATGAGATGAACAGGCCTCTTGCTCAATGTGCTCTGCCATGATGGGCTGTGCCCAGAGCAACAAGGCAAATTTGCCATGGGGTGAAGATTCCATACTGAGAGTAAGAATTAACCTTTCTTCTTCATAAATTGATTATCTCACATATTTGTTAGAGTAACGGAAAGCTGATTATCATAGAAAATGAAGAAATACTCAGAGAGTAATAATAGTGGAGGTGAGGCTGGAGATTTAGCTGAGTGGTTCTCACGCCCACCAGCCATCAATACCACATACCATAGTGCCGGGCGTGGTGGCTCACGCCTGTAATCCCAGCACTTGGGAGGCAGAGACAGGATTGCTGAGTTCCAGGCTTGCCTGGGCTACATAGTGAGCTCAGGGCCAGCCTGAACTACAAAGTGAGACCCTGTCTCAAAAAAAAAAAAAATAGTGGAGGAGAATAATGTCCCCTATCATCCCTTTCCCTTCATAAACCCCTCCCTCCATCTCTCCCAGATAAAAGCCCAAAAAAAAATGTTGATTGCAAACTGGTAGACTGGGTGAGGGTAGGAAAGAGAGGTAGAGAGACAGTGATAACTGTGGAAAAAGGGAGCTGTAACTGTCCTGAGACAACATGCGGAAGGAAATACATTAAAATCCAAGTGGGCCTGTGACTCTGTGGGAAAACTGCGAAACTCTGAGAAGAAATGATTGCGGAAGAACCTGGGCAGGTGTGGCTATAACAACAGTTCCTTCCAGCCCCAGGCACAGCAGCAGAATGACCTTGAGTTGTTCTTGGTTCATGACAGTGCGGACCAAGCCACCAGACCTGAAGGAAGCAGACAGATGACAGGACGGACAGTTCCAGGGATATCTGGGAAGCCGTACAGAGCACAAAGCCCAGCTTTCTAGGGTTGAGGTTCCTAGTGCTGGGTCAAGCCACAGACAAGGGAGAAAGGGGTCCATGAGTCCACTAGGCAGGTCAAGAGAGGGTCAGAGGCAAAAGTCAGGTTGAATTATAGAACAGTAGGCAAAGCTCTGTTTCTTGCACATCTTTCTTGCACACCATTGTAAAATGTAAACTGATCTGATTTTGGCCAAGGACAACAGCACTGTGAATCTGAGATCATAAAATATTCTCAGCCATAGACACCCATGGTCAGTGTGTCTAAAGTGAATAACGCATGGTGTTATACTACTTGTTGGGAATGGATGATTTGTTTTATAATATAAAATTTTAAAAACTTTTAATATGTTTCTCAAGGACTCATCTTATTTGGAAAATCAAAAAGGAAAATAAGGATGAATAAGACTACAGAGAAAATAGAAATTATCGCCTAATTTTTTTTTCTAACATGAATTTTGCTTTGGCCAAATAAGTTAGTCAACCAACTCATTTCTGCTAATAATTTTTATTAAAATTTGGTAAAAATGGAAAGCTGTACATTGAATACCCTTATGTGTGCATAAAACCGATTTTATGTGTGTGTGTGTGTGTGTGTGTGTGTGTGCGCTTATAGGTACATAGAAAAATGCTGTACTGATGCCTAAAAGGCTTATATTAACACAAATTGCTTCCTGGGGATGTGGAGAGAATTTATCAAGAACTTACTACTTTAATTTAAAAACAATGTATGCAATTACACACATACACACTCACAGAGAGCCCAAAGCCACTTGTAAATTAGAGTTAATTGAGAACTAGATTAAGGAAGCAAATGACCAACAAGAGTAGGATGCCACAGCTGGGGACCCTGGGTCCTGGGTCCAAGTACCTGGTATTATGTCTGAGTCCATTCAGGCAGCTAAAACTTCACACACAGGGTTATACACAGTGGGAATTTGTTACTACAGTTCTGGAAGCTGGGGAGCTTGAGGTCAAGGCACCAAATTTGGAGTTTGGATAAAGCCTGTTTCTGATCATGGACAATATATTCCCCCATGTCCTTGCATAGCGGAACGGGTAAATGAGCTCCCACAGACTTGTTTTGTAACACACTAGTTACTCCTCAGAAAATGCCATCTCTTGATACCTTCTGTTTGGAAGTTAGAATCTCAACACATGGATTTGGAAGAAATACATATATTTAAACAATGGCATGGTGGTTTCTAGTTTCAAATTCCAAGAATCAAATCCTGCAAATCCTTATAGTACAGTCTCCTTTACATACATAAACAAATTCAAGGGACTTTCTGTTGCCAGCAACTTGAAGAGTCCTCTATGGCCTAGATGTGGAGCGAGCCCCAAGGCCCATCTGGTGATGGCTGGGCCTTTGACCCATGACACTGGTAGGAGGTAGTGAATCTTTAGCAGTTGGAGCCTGGTGGGAGAGAGTTATTAGGGACTACCATGAAAGAGGATATTAGAAGCCAAGGCCTATCTCTTTTCTCTCAGCTTCCTCATCACCAAGAGGTGAGCAGCTCTGCTCCACCACAAGTCCCTGCCTCACCACCAGGCCCAAATCATACAGCCAAGCATGGTGGACAGAAAGCTCTGCAACCATAAGCCAAAATAACCCTTTCCTCTTCTCCAATGAGTATGTTGGGTATTTTGTCACAGCACTCAAAAACTAAGAGGGGCCAGAGATTTAGCTCACTGGTTCAGGCACCTGCCTAGCAAGGGCAAATTCCTGAGTTCTATACCTGGTAACCACATATAACAATAACAGGCATGGTGACTCATGCCCACCAGCAATCAGTACCACATACCACAGTGCTGGATGTGGTGGCTCATGCCTGTAATCCCAGCACCCAGGAGGCAGAGGCAGGAGGATTGCTGAGTTTGAAGCTTATGTGGGCTACATAGTGAGCTCAGGGCCAGCCTGAACTATAAAGCAAGAGCCTCTTTCAAAAAAAAAAAAATAAAGAAAGAAGGAAAGAAAGAAAGAAAGAAAGAAAGAAAGAAAGAAAGAAAGAAAGAAAGAAAGAAAGAAAGAAAGAAAGAAAGAAAGAAAGAAAAAGAAAGAAAGAAAGAAAGAAAGAAAGAAAGAAAGAAAGAAAGAAAGAAAGAAAGAAAGAAAGAAAGAAAGAAAGAAAGAAAGAAAGAAAGAAAAGAAACAAAAAAAAAACAAGAAGTCAAAACTGAAATCTGTGATCTTTGGGGAAGGCAAATGTGAAAACAAAGTATCTAAACCAGACAGTTATCTACTTTCCCTTTAGCAATGGAAAGGGCTTTGATTCACTTTTTAAAAATTTGAATTTGTATTGGTACATTATATATACACACCATGACCACACACAATATTGAGAATTTGTACAAGTATACGACACAATTTAATTCTCATTTTTTCCCATTCCACCACCCACCCTTACTACCCTCCACACCTATATACATAAGCCTTCCCTTTTAGTGTCATCATTTTTCTTCCCCTTGTTACTTATCCCTACACCCCATTTCCCTCTGAATATTTTCTATTTCACAATATCTACCATATATTCTAGAGCTCATTTACATCTTTAATTTCTTACACCAGAGAAAAGATACGATATTTACAGATCTGTGACCTATTTATTTCACTTATGAATGTCCTGAAGGTACATTTATTTGAATATTAGTGACTCAAATATCATTCTTTATGGCAGAATAATTCCATTTTATAGAAAAACCACATCTCCTTTATCCAGTCTCCAGTTGATGGGCATCTGGGTTGTTTCCAAGATTTAGCTATCACGAACTGAACTGCTATGAACATGGGTGCACAAATGTTGCTGTGACATGAATCTTTTAATTCTTTTATGTACATACCTAGCAGGAGAGTAGCATGGTCAAATGGAATCTCTAATCCAAATTTTTTTTTTTTTTTTTTTTTTTTTTTGCTTTTTGGAGACAGGGTCTCGCTTTGTAGTTCAGGCTGGCCCTGAGCTCACTATGGTGCCCAGGCAAGCCGCCGCGGACTCAGCAATCCTCCCGTCTCTGCCTCCCAAGTGCTGGGATTACAGGCGTGAGCCACCACGCCCAGTATTATATGTGATTACCGGGGATCGAACTCAGGTCCTTGCGCTTGCAAAGCAGGCGCCGGAACCACTGAGCTAACCCTCCGGCCCCTAATCCAAATTTTTTGAGGAATATCCGTTGTGGTTGGACCAGTCTACATTCCCACCAACAGTGGAGAAGGGTTCCTTTCTCCCCACAGCATTGCCAGCATTTGTTGCTGGTTAATTTTGAGATAGCAGCCATTCTTTGTGGGTGAGATGGAATCTCAGTGTTGTTTTCATCTGCATCTCTCAAATGACCAGTGATGTTGAGCATTTCTTCATATGCTTCTTAGCTGCTTTTACTTCTTCCTCTGAAAAGTGTCAGTTCACTTCAGATGTCTGTTTTTGAACTGGGTCTTTCAATTTGGGGGAGATGATTTTTTTTAAGCTCTTTGTATATTCTAGATGATAACCCTTTGTCTGAGAAACCTGCTGGTAAAAATTTTTTCCCAACTTGTCTTTTCGCTCTGCTAGGGGTTTCTTTTGCTGTGCAGAAGCTTTTTAATAGGATGAGATCCCTTTTGTTCCTGTGCATTTCACCCTTTCTTGCTGAGCTTCTTGTTTGCCTTCTCTTAATCTAAGGTCTAACAGAAGCAGGGGCCTGATTCTGTACCCATGGCTAGTATGTGCTTGCTCAGTCAGAACTCTGTAGTTATTAATATGATAGTATGCTTTGTTTTGTTCCTGGTACTATGACTTGAACCAAGGGCCTTTAAACAAAGCTACATCCAGTTCACTTTAATTTTTTTTTTTTTTTTTTTTTGAGATAGAGTCTCGCTTTGTAGTTCAGGCTGGTTCTGAGCTCACTATGCACCCCAGGCAAGCCTCAAACTCACAGCAATCCCCCTGCCTCTGTCTCTCAAGTGCTCGGATTACAGGGATGAGCCACCATGCCCAGTGCTTTTTAAATTTTGAGGCAGAGTCTTGCTAGGTTGCTAAGTGGCCCAGGCTAGGGTTGAACTTGTGATTCACCTGCCTCAGCCTCCCAGAATACCGGGATTAGACATGCCATCACGCCTGGTCCAATAAAACTGTATTATCAAAACAGATGAAGGGTAGGGTTATGACCACAGACTATAGTTTGCTAACTCTGGTAAGCTTTATTATAAGCACAACATAATTCCTCATAAAGAAGGCACATATCAAATTCTAGAGAAAATCAGGTATACTGTCAAAGGTTAAACGTAGACTTTGGAAGGTTAAAGCAAGCTTTCTAAAAAACCCTATTCCAGGCAACTCTGGTTGGTCACTGAAGTACTTAAATATGCAGCAAGGTTTTTGGAACAAGAATGCATGTATACAGATGATCTAGGATGTGTCTGTTTTGTTTCCACATTAAAGATGGTGAGTGGATGGTCTACATCATGTTTTACCTGCTTAGTTCTACAACACTTTACTCTTTCCACTACTAAACATTCTTCCTCAGTGTTCTGTTGCTTTAACATTGTGTTGTCCCACCGAGTCTTAAGGCTATTTGATATGCCTTCTTCCAGAGTTCTGCAGAGTTGTTACCTGACATTTTGCTAGTTTCATAACTTCTTAGAACTTTTAACTTTTTTTTTTTTGTACCAGAGATCAAACTCAGGGCCTTGCACTTGTGAGGGAGATGAGGTGCCACTGAGTTAAATCTCCAGCCCTTTTAAAATTTGATTATGTCTCACAAATGCTTGTAAAAGCTATGTTAGTTATCATCAACATTTATCAAGCATCAGAGATCATTCCAAGGGATTAACCTGCAATGAAATCCTGCAGGTTCATTGCCTTTCACTCTCCACTTCACAAACAGGAACTTTGATGACCATCTTATCCCTTTGTTTCTACACATTCTACTAAGATCTTCTAGATCAAAACATCTCACAGTGGACACAAATAAAAGCAAAACTCATGTCTTAACAGCTTCCCTACTTTACACAATCTAATCAACATTCCCAGGGATGTTCCCAGGGATGACACTCTGCCAGTGTCCCTGATATTTACAATAGTGTAAGCAAAACACCAAAGACAAAAACCAGCAAGTAAAGGAGGGGAGAATAATTGACTACATAACATTTCTTAATGTGAAGAGAAGGGATGGGGATGTAGCTCAGGAGTAGAGGGCTTGCTTAGCACACGCAAAGCCCTGGATTCAATCCCCAGCACTGCAAATACAATAATGAAATAAATAAAAATAAAAGAAACAAAGTGAAATCAAATAAAATAAACTGAGAAACAATATATTTGCCTAAATGTTAAGTCTCTATGTAAAGATCCTTGAAAAGACAAATAGCCAAACAGGAAAAAATGGGCAAGACTCAGGTAAACAATTATAAAAATAGCTAATAAGGGCCTAGGATTTAGCTCAGTGGTTCTGGCATCTGCCTGGCAAGGGCAAGGTCTCAAATTCAATCCCCAGTATCACATACCACAAGGCCAGGTTTGGTGGCTCATGCCTGTAATCCCAACACTTAGGAGGCAGTGGCAGGAGGATTGCTAACTTTGGCTACATAATGAGTTCAAGGCCAGCCTGAACTACAAAGCAAGACCCTAAAAGAAAGAAAGAAAGAGAGAGAGAGAGAGAGAGAGAGAGAGAGAGAGAGAGAGAGAGAGAGAGAGAGAGAGAGAGAGAGAGAAAGGAAGGAAGGAAGGAAGGAAGGAAAGAAAGAAAGAAAGAAAGAAAGAAAGAAAGAAAGAAAGAAAGAAAGAAAGAAAGAAAGAAAGAAAGAAGGAAGGAAAGAAAGGAAAGGAAGGACAAGGAAGGAAGGAGAAAGAAGAAAGAGAAAGAAAGAGAGAAAGAGAGAAGGAAAGAAAGAGGAAGAAGAAGAAGAAGAAGAAGAAGGAGAAGGAGAAGGAGAAGGAGAAGGAGAAGGAGAAGGAGAAGGAGAAGGAGAAGGAGAAGGAGAAGAAGGAGAAGTTGTTGAAGTTGTTACATGGACTTTGAATGTGGCTTAGAGTAGAGTGTTTACCTACATGTGCAATACCCTGAGTATGAACCCCAACATTCCAAGAAAAACAGTTACATTAAAACAATGAATGCCAGGCTGGAGATTTGACTCAGTGGTTCTGGCGCCTGCCTAGCAAGCACAAGGTCCTAAATTTGATCCCAGTAACCACATACATTACTGGGTGTGGTAGCTCATGCCCACTAGCAATCAATACCACATACTACAATACTGGGCGTGGTAGCTCATGATTGTAATCCCAGCACTTGGAAGGCAGAGGCAGGAAGACTGCCAAGTTTCAGGTTTGCCTGGGCTACATAGTGAGCTCAGGACCAGCCTGAATCACAAAGCAAGATCCTGTCTAAAACAAAACAAAACAAAAACAATGTCATTTTCACTTACCAAATTAATAAATACCAAAAAATACCTGTATACCAAATGTTCCTGGGATTTGGGGAAATTAAACACACCCATCATGCTAATGGGGCAAAAACCAGCCTGTTTATTAAAAAGCAAACATATGGGGCTGGGGATATAGCTCAGTGGTTCCTGCATCTGCCTTCCAAGTGCAAGGTCCTGAGTTCAATCCCCAGTAACCACATACCACAATACTGGGCATGGTAGCACTCTGGAGGCAGAGGCAAGAAGACTGTTGTGAGTTGGAGGCTTGCCTGGGCTACAGAATGAGCTCAGGACCAGCCTGAACTACAAAGTGAGACCTTGTCTCTCAAAAAAAAAAAAAAAAGGGCCGGAGGGTTAGCTCAGTGGTCCCAGCGCCTGCCTTGCAAGCGCAAGGTCCTGAGTTCGATCTCCGGTGACCACATACAATGTTGGGCGTGGAGACTCACGCCCACCAGCAATCAATACCACATACCACAGTGCCGGGTGTGGTGGCTCACGCCTGTAATCCCAGCACTCGGAAGGTAGAGACAGGAGGATTGCTGAGTTCCAGGCTTGCTTGGGCTACATAGTGAGTTCAGAGCCAGCCTGAACTACAAAGCGAGACCCTATCTCAAAAAAAAAAGCAAACACCAAAGGACTGGAGATGTAGCTCAGTAGCACTGCACCTGCCTAGCAAGCATAATAAGGTCCAGAGTTCAAAGCCCATTACTGAAGCAAATAGACAAAGAAAACTACACAGAATTTGGTGGTGCTTTTTTTTTTTTTTTTTTTTTTTTGCGGCAGGATCTTGCTCTGTAGTTCTGGTTGGCCCTGAGCTCACTAAGTAGCCCAGGCAAGCCTCCAACTCAGCAATCCTCCTGCCTCTGCCACCCAAGTGCTGGGATTACAGGCATGAGCCACCACACCTGGCATTGTGGTATGTGGTACTGATTGCTGGTTGGCAAGAGCTACCACGCCCAATGTTGTTGTATGTGGTTACGGGGGACCAAACTCAGGACCCTGGGCTTGCTAGACAGGTGCTGAAACCATTGAGCTAAATCTCCAGCCTGGTGCCTACTTTTTGAATGTTGATTTTTTTTTTTTTTTTTGGTGTAACTGGGAGTTGAACCCTAATGGACGCGAGACAGCACTCTGTATCTCCAAGTCCTGATACCTACTTTTTTAAAACTTACAACATACCCTAATTGAAGCCATCACTAGGAACTTTTCTGTAGATAGTAATCATGTATATGCACAGATATTTAAATAAATTATATTACACACTAAGTATACTAGCAATATGGATACATAAGCAATAAAGAATTTGTTAAATTATGGGTTATCCATACAATGAAACTGAATCCAACCCTAAAAAACAAAAATGAATAAACACTGTATATTGTGATATAAGAACTCCAAAACACACAGTGAACTTCAAAAAGGAATGTCAAAAGATACATAATGTTTATCTAAAAACAAAACAAAAGAAAAAAATAGAGAGAATCGCATGTGCATAAAGGAGTGCAAAATTTTAGAAGTAGTCTGCATTGGGGAGTCAGGGTGAGAGTAGTGTCTCACTGAGAGTATTTTGAAATACTTTAAATTTTGAAACATGTAAACTGGCCATGGTGACACAACCTGAAGTTCCAGTTACTCTGGAGGTGGGAGTAGGAGGGTCACTTGAGCTCACAAGCCTGACAGCAGCAGCCACAAAACACCAAGACCCCATCTCATGGACAGTAGAAGGAATTCTGAAACACGTAAATGTATTGTCTACTCAAAATAACAGAAGTACACTTATTAATACAGAAAAAAATTCATAGTAAAAATTTGTTACAAAATGCAAATACAGCTGATTGTAGTGGGGTGAATGTAATCCCAGCCCTCTGGAAGGCTGAGGCAGGAGAATTGCTGAGTTTGAGGCCAGCTTGGCCTACAGAGTGAGTTCAAGGACAGCCTGGACTACACAGTGAACACCTTATTGCAAAGGAGGAAAATCTAAATACAGAACTATGACAATTTATTTTTGCTTTTTGAAAAAAAGAACTACTTGTATTTTTCTACAATTAGCAAATATTACTTATAAAATAATAACATAGTTAGGGCTATTATACCAAATTCTAAGAAGCTTATTTTTTTCATCACTCTCAGAAGAAAAAAAATATGAAACAGCTTTGCTCCACACTACAAAAGAGGAACTAGGGCCAGAGATTTAGCTCAGTGGTTCTGGCACCTGTCTACCAAATGCAAGGTCCCAGCTTTGATCACCAGTAACCACATACAATGCAGGGCGTGGTGGCTCACACCTGTAATCCCAGCACTCGGGAGGCAGAGGCAGGAGGATTGCTGAGTTTGAGGCTTGCTACATAGTAAGCTCAGGGCCAGCATGAACTATAAACTGAGACCCTGTCTCAAAAAAAAAAAAAATAAAAAAGAGGAAACTAAGGAAGAGGAAGCTAAGAGTTTGCAGGAGGTT
This sequence comes from Thryonomys swinderianus, assembly GCA_004025085.1. Lineage (NCBI taxonomy): Eukaryota > Metazoa > Chordata > Mammalia > Rodentia > Thryonomyidae > Thryonomys > Thryonomys swinderianus. The sequence goes on from PVIC010011239.1 coordinate 32,466, forward strand.
CCAAATAACCTTGCTGACTGTCGTGGTCTAAGTATGTCCCTTATCACTCATGTGTTGAAACTGTGTTACTATTCACAAGTATAGCCTCAGAGAGTGACTAAAACTCATAGCAGAGCCTTTATGGATTGGATTTGGGCCCTTAAAATATGGAGTTTGATGTCAATTGTGATCATAATATGTATATAAAGTGTACCAAAAAAGTCAACTTAAAAAATATGGAGGCGCAGTGACTTCTGCCTCCTACAAGCAGCCTGCCTACCACCAGACCCAGGCCAGCTGACCCAGGGACCTCCACCCACCCCAGGCGGGTCTGGGTAAACCCCACAGAGGCCATGCAATGACTTCTGCCACCTGCAAACAGCTGGCCCTTCACTGGACCCAGGCCAGATGCCCCCTGGTAGTTCCACTCCCCCTGGGTGAGTCTGGGTAAACACAATGGAGGCTGCACAGTAACTTCCACTGCCTGCAAGCAGCCTGCCTACCACCAGACCCGGGGACCTCCATCCAACCTGGGCAGGTCTAGGTAAACACCACGGAGCCTGATCAGTGACTTCCACCACCTAGCCTGCCTGCCGGGGGATCCAGGTTGGCTGCTCCGTGGCACATCCATCCACCCCAAGCGATTCTAGCCTACCTGCCATTGGACTCAGGCCAAAAGCCTCGTGGGAGCTCCAATCCTGTTTGAATGAATCTGAGTAAGCGCCTCTTAGGGTGTGCAGTGATTTACAGTCTTCTCCAGCACAACAGATATGAGAAAAAATTCAAGAACCCAGGCACAAAGATGACCACCACAGGGAATTCAGGGAAAAGGGAAATGGAGCAAAATGAAGCTCAATCTTCAGGATTCTGAACTGGTAACAAAAGCAGCTCTATTAAAATGGAAATCAGAACTGATCTCTGAGATGAAAACAGAGATGCTGTCTCCAGTGAAGGACTTCATTAAAGAGGAGATCTGGAACATCACAGAAGCTCAGATAACAAAAGAAATGGAACGTTATTAAGAGCTTCAAGCAGAGGTCCAGGTGATCAAAAACAAGAATGAAAGTTTGTGAAGTAGGATGAATGAAGCAGAAAACCGAATTTCAGACCTAGAAGAGAGGCTTACGGCCAACGAACAGGAAAGAAGTAACTTAGGGAAAATGGCAAGGGACCATGAGAAATCAATCCAACAGCTCCTAGATGACTCAAAGAATAACATAAGGCTGATTGGAATCAGTGAAGAAGCAGGAGACAGTGCAAAAGACATCAAAAAGCTGTTTACAAATATAATGGCAGAAAACTTCACAGGAGAAGGAAAAGAATTGGACATGCAGATAAACGAGGCATGTAGGTCTCCCAAAGCCTGTGATATTAAAAAATCTATACCCAGGCATATAATTATCAAGGTTCCAGATATCCAACAAAAGGATGAAATACTGAAAGCAGCTAGGGAAAAGAAAAAAAAAAACATCCAAAGAAAGACCATCAGGATCACAGCAGACTTTTCAGTGCAAACACTCAAAGCAAGGAGAGCCTGGAGGGAAGTGTTTTAAGCACTCAGGAAAACAACTTCCAATCTAGATTGATGGATGTATCCTGCAAAACTATCTTTCAAAATCGATGGAGAAACAAGATATTTTCACGACAAAGAACACCTGAAGAACTACTCAATTACAAAACCTGCACTCCAAACATTCTAAAAAACATCTTGGAGAAAAACAATGAAGGTCACAAACTCATGAGACCTAGCAGAGTGAGTTTAGTGAGCAAGACACAAAACTGAGTGGAAAGGGAAAAAACAAAGAAAAAAAGCCAAGAATAGGATAACACCATGACAGGTATAAATCAGGCCATATCAGTCATAACCATTAATGTTAATGGCCTCAGTGGGCCAATTAAAAGACACAGACTGGCAGAATGGATTAAGAAACAAGATCCTACAATATGCTGCATACAAGAAACACACCTAATTCAGAAAGAAAGCCACAGACAAAGTAAAAGGATGGAATACAATTCTCCATGTCACAGGAAAGTGCAAAAAAGCAGGAGTAGCTAGCCTATTTGCAGACAAAATAGATTTCAGGCCAAAATTGATTAAGAGAGACAAAGAAGAACACTACATCCTCGTACAGGGAACAATCTGAGAGATGACATTCATAAATATTTATGCACCAAATTCCAACGCACCCAACTATATAAAACAAATATTAGCAGATATGAAAACTCTGATAAGCACTAATATAATAGTAGTTGGTGACTTCAATACCCTGCTGCCACAACTAGACAGATCCACTGGACAAAAAAAACAATAAAGAAACACTTGAACTGAAGCAAACCTTTGAACAAATGGACTTAATAGATGCCTACAGAGTATTTCATCTGACAAAATCAGAATACACATTCTTCTCAGCTGCCCATGGGTCATTCTCCAAAATAGACCACATACTAGTTTATAGAACATCTTTAAGTAAGTGCAAAGGAATTGAAGTTATCCCCTGTATAATGTCAGACCATAATGCCTTGAAATTGGAGTTGAATAGCAAAAGAAATCCCAAGATGGTCACAAATACATGGAAAATGAATAATACTCTGCTGACCAACCAATGGATCACAGAAGAAATCAGGAAAGAAATTGAACAGTTTTTACAATTTAAACGATAATCCCAGTACAACCTACAGGAATTTACAGGATACAATGAAAACAGTTCTATGAGGGAAATTCATGACAATAAATGCCTACAGCAGGAAAATAGAGCAAGCTCAAATAAACCACCTAATGCTAAACCTCAGGCTACTAGAAAAAGAGCAGCAAAACAAACCCAAAGCTCATACTAGGGAGGAAATTATAAGGATCAGGGCAGAAATTAATTCAGGGAGACTAAGAGAGCCATACAAAAAAAAAAAAAAATCAACGAATCCAAGAGTTGGTTCTTTGAAAAGATTAACAAAATTGATAGACCCCTAGCCAACCTTATCAAACAAAGAAAGGAAAAGGCTGAAATTCATGCTATTAGGAATGAAAAAGGGGAAATTACCACCGATCCAATGGAAATCCAGAGAATAATAAACACGTACTTTGAAAATTTGTATTCCATTAAGATGGAAAATGTGGAAGAAATGCAAAAATTCCTAGACATATATGAACTTCCAAAGCTGAATGAAGGATATAAAAATGTTAAATATCTCAATATCAATTTGTGTAATTGAACATGTAATAAAAAATCTAGTGACAAAGAAAAGTCCTGGTCTTGATGGCTTTACCGTTGAATTCTACAAAACTTTCAAAGAAGAGTTAATACCAGTACTTCTCAAACTCTTTAATGAAACTGAAAAGGAAGTAGTACTCCCAAATACATTCCTTGAAGCAATCACTTCCTTGATTCCAAAAGAAGAAAAAGACCCAACCCAACAAGTGAACTATAAGCCAATCTTTCCTAATCATATTTATTCTTTCCCCTCATTACTTTCCCTTACCACATTCCCTTTGAATATTTCCTATTTCACAAAATATATCATACATTTCAGAACTTGTTTACATCTACAGGTTCTCATACCAGAGAAAAGATATGGTATTTACATATCTATGATCTATTTGTTTCACCTATTATTGTGTCCTTAAGGTGTATCCATTTGCACATAAATGAATGATACTTGTCATTCTTTATGGCAAAGTAATACTCCATTTTATTAAAAAATCACATCTTCTTTAAAAATAAATAGGAGTTTGAGGGCAGGAGTTCATTCTCTTGCCTTTCTGGTCCTACCATCAAGTTAGGAACTAAGAAGACCCTCACCAGGGCCGGAGGGTTAGCTCAGTGGTTCCGGCGCCTGCCTCACAAGCGCAAGGTCCTGAGTTCAATCCCCGGAAACCACATACAATGCTGGGCATGGAGACTCACGCCCACCAGCCATCAATACCACATACCACAGTGCCGGGCGTGGTGGCTCACGCGTCATCCCAGCACTCAGGAGGCAGAGACAGGAGGATTGCTGAGTTCGCGGCGGCCTGCCTGGGCACCATAGTGAGCTCAGCGCCAGCCTGAACTACAAAGCGAGACCCTGTCTCAAAAGCAAAAAAAAAAGAAGACCCTCACCAGACTTCAGATGTTGACACCTTGGCGTTAGACTTTCCAGTCTGCAGAACTGTAAGAAATAAACTTCTTGTCAGATATGGTGATATATGCTTGTAATCCCAGATACTTAGAGGATGAGGCAGGATGATTGCCAAGTTCAAGGCCAGCCTACCCAATTTAGTGAGGGAGCCTACCCAATTTAGGGTTGGGAGATGAAGTTCAATGGTAGAACAGTTGCCTACCATGCTGCTGGATTCAATTCCCAGAACCCTACCTCTACCTCAGTAAATTTCTGTTCTCTGTAAATTATCCAGTCTGGATATCTGTTATAGCCACACACACAGACTAAAGCACTGGATTTCTTCCTCTTTGTAGGTCCTACCACATGGAAAGACTCCTTCCTGTAAAGGAAGCAAGTTAGGGCCCCAGCCACTTCCCCAGAACTTACTGCTCCCTCCCACAGAGATCAGGAGCACAAGCTATGCCTGTGTAATCACAGTGATCATTTTCTGAAAAATCACTTAACTCTTTAAAAAATTTTAATTCACTTTTATTGAGTGTAGTTGACAAATAAAATTTTATGTATTTAAGGCATACAACATATTTTGAAAATACATATGCATTATGAAATGATTAGTACAATCTAATTAACATATCAACACCTCACATACTTATTGCAAGTCTTAATTTCTCCCACCTAGAAACATTTTATAGCACAAATAGAAAAAGTATTAAAAAACCAAAATGTGTTCATCATCTCACTCTGAAAATAATTAAGTGAAGACTATTCTAGACAATTTCTTATACATTAAAACTTTTTAAAATAAAAAATTAGCAGTGGCACATGTACTGTTTTGTGACCTATTTTACCTAACAATGTACAATGTATGGACACTTCTTCACTTCGATGCATTCATTGATCTCTAAACCATGTAATTTCCACTTTTCCCAACCCTAATTCTTATTTCCTTCCATTTCTCTAATAACAAGTCTCCCTTCTATTTTCATGTCAACTTCCTTAGATTCCACATATTAGAGAAAATATGCAATATTTGCCTTTCTGAATACAGATTACCTAATGTGATGACTAACAGTTCCATCTATTTTCCTATAGAAATAATTCCCTTTTTCTTTACTAATGAATAATGCCCATTGTGTATATACGCCACATTTCTTTTGCTGTTCATCCACTAATGGACACCTAGCTGGTTCCATATCTTGGCTATTTTGAATGAGCTGCAATAAACAGATACACAGGTCCACCTATACTGTGCTGACTTTAATTTCTTCTGGTATACCCAAGGAGTTGTACAGCTAGATCAAATAGTAGCTCTATTTTTTTTTTTTTTTGAGACAGGGTCTCACTTTGTAGTTCAGGCTGGCCCTGAGCTCACTATTGTAGCCCAGGCAAGCCTTGAACTCAGCAATCCTCCTGTCTCTGCCTCCCGAGTGCTGGGATTACAGGCGTGAGCCACCACGCTCGGCAGTAGCTCTATTTTTAGTGGGATTTTTTTTTTCACTGTTATCCCAAAACAAAACACTTTACCTACTATCATCTCCCAACCACTACTTCTGTCCACCTAAATCTGGACAACCACTGAGCTACATTTTATCCCTCATAGATTTTTCCTCTTATGAGAGTTTACTCATTCATTTTTTTCCTTCAAAATGCACCATGCTCAAATGGAAGATAGATATAAGGAAGAAGGGAGAACAAGTCCAAATGGGAAGGGAAACGAAAGGGAAAGAGGAAGGGAAGGAAGGAAAATGGGATTTTAAAGAAGAGAGTGGAAAGCAAAATGGAAACAAAGCTCTTGTAAATGGGGAGGGGATAAAGGGCTCAAGGAAGGGAAAGGAATAAAAAAGAATTAAAGTATATTACATACAAGTACAAATTTCCTATGATAAATGTGATCGTGTATGGCAAACATGTACTGATGAAAAAACAAAGCAAAATATGCAATTAAATGTAAAGAACTTAACATATCCAAAGAACAGCAAACCTGTGAAGTGAACTCTCACTATGTATCAGAATGAAAGAAACCAACTGCAGAAACACTTATAATACAGTAACATTTTTTCTTTTCTGTTCTTTTTTTTTTTGAGACAGGGTCTCACTTTGTAGTTCAGGCTGGCCTTGAGCTCACTATGTCGTCCAGGCAAGCCTCGAACTCAGCAATCCTCCTGCCTCTGCCTCCCGAGTGCTGGGATTACAGGAAGCAACCATGCCCGGCTCTATTCATGTTTTTTATATTAGGGAAACCCTGCAAAAAGTCATTTAATACTTGCTAAGCATGGTGATGCATGCCTGTAATCTCAGCTCTTAGGAAGCTGAGGCAGGACTGTTGCAAGTTCAAGGCCAGTCTAGAATACATAGCAATAACCTGATTCAAAACAAGGAAAAAGAAATCACTGTTAATTATATTTCTGTCTGAGTTATTTCTCATTACTGAGACACAATATTCCACACCAATAAAGGCAAAGAGGTTTACTTTGGCTCAACGTTTATCAAGGTTTAAATCCCTACTCAGCTGGCTCCAAGTCAGGGAAGCATGGTAGAGGGGCTTGGAAGAGAAGAAACAACTCAAACCATAGTGAATGGAAGCAGAGAAATCAGAGGGGGAGAGGAGATAAAAACCTTTCAGGCCACACCTTTAAGGATCCACTTCCTGACCAGCCTGTACATCCCAACAGCACTTTAGCTATAAACTCATCAGTGGATGCCAAAGATTGAAACTATACCCACATCTTTCACTTTGCACTAACATAAATTAAAAATGGGTCAAAAGCCAGGCATGGTGGTTCACACCTGTAATCCCAGCACTTGGGAGGCAGAGGCAGGAGGACTGCTGAGTTCAAGGCTTGCCTGAACTACATAGTGAGCTCAGGGCCAGTCTGAGCTACAAAGCGAGACCCTGTCTCAAAAAACTAAAAACAAAAAAATAAATAAATAAATGAGTCAAAGATCTAAATATTAAGAGAAGCATAAAGCTGTTGGAAGAGAGAATAGGAGGAACACTTGAGGGCACAGAAGTAGACAAAGACTTCATGAACAAAGCCTAGACTGCATTGGATATACTACAAAGAACCAACTGAGATTTCATCTTATTAAAAAGCTTTTTCACAGCAAAGAAATCACTGACAGAATGAAGAGGCAACCAATAGTGTGGGAAAAATTTTTGCCAATGGTTCCTCCAAAAAGGGTTACAATCTAGAATTATATAAGGAACTCAAAAACTCAGGCCCCCTTGTATTAAAAAAAAAAAAATTCCAACACAGGCATCTGAAATGCATGGGCATTTCTCAAATGAAGAATTAGAAACAGCAAATAAATATAGGAAAAATGTTCAACATCACTGTCATTCAAGAGATGCCAATTAAAACACTGAGATTCCATCTCATTCTAGGAAGAATGGCTGTTACGAAGAAATCAACCAGGAATAAATGCTGGAGGGGTAGTGAAGAAAAGGAACTCTTTTCCATTGTTGGTAGTATAGTCACTGTGGACATCAGTGTGGAGAGTCTTCAAAAAAATTAAAACTGAAGGTTCCATTGGGCCCAGTTATTCTTTTTTTTTTGAGACAGGGTCTCACTTTGTAGTTCAGGCTGGCTCTGAGCTCACTATGCAGCCCAGGCAAGCCTAGAACTCGGCAATCCTCCTGCCTTGGCCTCCTGAGTGCTGGGACTATATGTGTGAGCCACCATGCCCTGCATTGTGGTATGTGGTACTGATTGCTGGTAGGTGTGAGTTACCACACCCTGTACTGTTCCATGTGGTTACCACGGATCAAACCAGGGACCTTGTGCTTGCTAGGCAGGTTCTAGAACCACTGAGCTAAACCTCTGGTCCCTATTCCCCTTCTTGGTATCTTCTCAAAAGAATTAAAGGCATCCTACCTTATATATGCATATCCACATTTATAGTGGTGTAGTTTGAATAGCTAAATCTTAGAAACAGCCCAAGATGTACTTTTTTTACACAATGGAATACTAGCCTACCATACAGAAGGATGAGCATGAGGTATTTATAGCTAAATGGATGCATCTTGAGACCATACTCTTAAAAAAAAAATACATCACTCATGCTTCTTTAAATACCTCATAGTTTTTCTGGTGTGAGAAACCAAAAGAGGAAATAAGGACTAAAATGTATAGTTGATATTGGGAAACAAGAACGAAATGTTCAAATGGGAAAGTGAACAGGAGAGGGGGAAAGAAAGGAAAGAGAAGAAAAGAGGGACATGGGGGGTAAAAGTGGAAACAAAACTTTTGTACAAAGGTAGAAGAGGTGGGTAAAGGGGAGGGGAAATGTGAAAAAAAAAGTATTGTGTACAGATGCAAATTCCCTATATGAGTGTCTATCATTGTGTGCATCTAAAATGTATCATTAAATGTTTTGCTATTAAAAAAAAAATCGGGCCGGAGGGTTAGCTCAGTGGTTCTGGCGCCTGCCTTGCAAGTGCAAGGTCCTGAGTTCGATCCCCAGTAACCACATATAATGCTGGGCGTGGAGACACGCCCACCAACAATCAACATCGCATACCACAATGCCAGACGTGGTGGCTCATGCCTGTAATCCCAGCACTCGGGAGGCAGAGACAGGAGGATTGCTGAGTTCGAGGCTTGCCTGGGCTACATAGTGAGCTCAGGGCCAGCCTGAACTACAATGCGAGACCCTGTCTCAAAAAAAAAAAAAAAACAAACTCATCAGTAGGGCTGGGGATTTAGCTCAAGTGGTACCACACCTACTTTAGAAGCACAAGGGCCCAAGTTCGATTCCCAGTACCACCAAAGAAAAACAACACACACAAAGAACTCATCAGTAAACTAATCCCTCCTGAGTATGAGGCTTTAGAGGGACATCTAGATATAGACCACATGAGTTCCTTTTGTACAAAATAACTTGGAAATGATGCTTTTAGATTCTCTGGAGGATATGTTACTTTAAATAAAATTAAATAAGTAAATATATACTTATCTGAAATATCTTCAGTGATGGTATATATTCATCCTTGAAAGTGTTGAATTTTTTTTTTTTTTTTTTTTGCTTTTCTGAGACGGTCTCGCTTTGTAGTTCAGGCTGGCCCTGAGCTCACTATGTAGCCCAGGCAAGCCGCCATGAACTCAGCAATCCTCCTGTCTCTGCCTCCCGAGTGCTGGGATTACAGGCGTGAGCCACCACGTCCGGCATTGTGGTATGCGGTGTTGACTGTTGGTGGGCGTGTCTCCATGCCCAGCATTCTATGTGGTTACCGGGGAT